>NTMA01000094.1:0-164454 GCA_002917075.1 Hawksworthiomyces lignivorus | reverse complement strand
TTCTCATGTAACTGATTTTTATTTTTATTTTTTATTTTTTTTAAAAAAAAAAAAAAAAAAAAAAACACGTGGATGATGCCACCAGGTATGACACATCCTCATGAAATCTGTTTCCCATATCGTCTGCTTTATTTTAAGAGAAGTAGGCGCAATTAACTTCTCACCAAGAAAACAAATATATTGCTATTGGGTATAATTTTTCAGTGTATATTTCAAGACATATCTCTTGCTTTGCCTTACTTTACCAAACACAAATAGTGTTGAGACGAATATAAAATGAACTTGCTGGCTTGGAAAACTACAATCCCTTTACACAGAAATCACAGAAATCACAGAAAGACAAACCTCACGAAGAGCCCTATCTAGAGAAATATCCTGCCGGTAAACAGCCAAAAAGACAAAATATTCAAAACTTTAACGTCTCGTCTCTCTCCGCACGCTCGTTACATATTTCGTATCATCATCACATGCTCTAATCATTTTCAGTGTCCTGTTTGCCAGAGCTGCCGCTGCTCACCGCAGCGGCAGGTTGTTGCGACTGTACGTGGCACCGCCGAACGCGGGGCCTTGCGGCCATCCCTGGCTTATGCTCTGGCGCACGATGGTGGCGGCCGCCTGGTGCGCGGCCATGCGCTCCTTTTGGCGCTGGCGCTCCTTGAGGTAGAGGGCGGCCTCGGGCCGCATGCGCAGAATGCGCAGGATCATGTCATCCGAGGGGTCGGCCTGCGCCTCCTTCCACTTTTCCGCCTTGGCGCGCCGCATGGTGCCCAAGTTGCGGCTCATCATGATGCTCTTGCCGCGGCGGATTGTGCCTAGACTGGCAAACGCCGCAGCACCGGCCATGCCGCCAGGGCCGAACCCAGACGGGCCTGCTGGCGCCGACAGGTGCCGGCTGGCAGTCTTGGATCCACCGGCTTGTTGTTGCTGCTGCTGGAGCTGCTGCTGCGCGCGCTGGACGGTGGCAGCGGCCATGCGCTCAGAGGTGCGGATGAGGTTCTCGGTGGTTTCAAAGTAGAAGAAGTTGAGCGAGGCCAGCTCGTGGTACTTGGGCGACTTGAGGATGTCGGTGGGGACGCCGAGGGCCTCGCCGTGCTCGTCGCGGGCGTTAAAGAAGTCAAAGAGCATCTCAAGCCATTTGTAGACGATGTCTAGCTCGGCCTGTGTCAGCGGCTTCTTGGTTGACAGCTTCTCTGACAACGGTGGCACCAGCAGGGCCTCGATCGCCATTAGCACCTCCTTCCACAGGCGCGTCATGACGGCCATCATAGTCGCCGCGGTCAGCGTGCGGTTCATAATGGCAAAGTTCTCGTTGAAGTATGTGGACAGCGGCTGCAGCTGGTTCTCAATGTCGGCCTGCGTCACTCCTGGTGCCTTACCGGCGGCGGCAGAACCGGCAGCGCCACTGTTCAGTGTTGCAGCGGACGACGCGCGCCGCTGCCACAGCGCGGCGACAGAAGAGGCAACGGACGATGCGTTGCTGAGCAGCGTGCCTTTGTTGAGCAGGCTCTTGAGCGCCTCATAGGACAGCGAGGCATTGATGTGTGCGACCAGCTTGTCGGTGACCTTGCGCACCATGTCGCGCTCGGTACGCTTAAGGTGGCGGAAGGCCTTGCCGAAGTGGAATTGGATGTCGTCGCGCTCGCCCTCCATGCTGATGCGCAGCAGCAGGCGGCCCTGGGTGTCGAGGTCGAGCCAGAACTCGCGAGGCAAATAATCGCTAAAGTGCAGCGGGTCTAGCTTGAGCGATGTGCGGCCCACAAAGTCGTGATCGCCAAAGGTATCATAGTCCCAGATGGTGGCGATGATGTTGAGCGGGCCCGAAACAGTGATCTCGACGGACTCGTCCCAGCGTGGGTTCAGATTGCGCATGATGATGCGCGTCTTGGCCAGCCGCTTCTGGTACTCGTCGCCCAGTACTACGTAGGGGTCGCTCGTACCGGTCGGGTCGCACGCCTTGAGGTCCTCGGCCTCGACAATCTTGATCGTGAAAACGTACTTGGTATTGCGCCGGTCCACCGGCTTGATTGGTCCGTCGACACGCTCCAGCACTTCTGCACAGCCGTCTACGTTGACTGACTTCTCTAGCTTGTCGAGCTCCTGCATGGCCCACTCGATATTGTTCAATTTGACGAAAGACTGCCCTTGAGTATTAGTTTGGAAATCATGGGACTTGCAAAGATTGCAAAGACAGGCCAGAGAGACTCACCTCGGGATAAAACTGGAAGGGCTCGACCTTCTCCTTGCTGCTGAGAGCGTCTCGGGCGTACTGCATCCAGCGCTCCTGAGCGGTCTTGCCAGCGTTGGCAAGCTCCTGGGCAGAGGGGCGGTCCATCTCCTTGGCAAAGCGCTGCTCGACGATCTCGCAGTAGCGGCCGATGCCAGCGGTGAAGGCCTTGGCCAGGGCAGTCATGAAACGGGCGTGGTGGACGTCGTCGTCCCACTCGAGGCGGTAAATCTGGTCGATGGCTTGGTGGAAGGCCTGGAAGGTGTCGATGATGGAGACGCTGTGGCGCTCGTCGTCGGCGGGCACGTCGCCCGGGTGGCGCGGGCGGGGCTGGAACTGGTCTTGCTTGATCGCTTCCTCGACGATGGTCTCCATGCGCTCCTGGGTGCCGCGGATCCAGCGCCAGACGAACTCCTCGAGCAGGCCTTCTACATGGAAGGCAAAAGGGCGGTCGGGCAGCGACTCGACGTGGATCTTGCGGATGTCGACCAGCTCGCGGTATAGATCGAAGCCGTCCTGCATGTTGACCTCGAGCCCACGGTCCTTGGCCACCTGGATGACGCGCTCGATGATGGCCTTCGCATCCTGCTCGAAGCTGGGGAACACGGTGGCTACTAGCGCCGCAAAGGGGCTAACGCCTAGGATCTCCGGGTTCTTGCGATAGCGCTTGCGCGTGCGCTCGCACACAGCCACTACGGCCTTGCCCAGGTTGACCACGTGGCTAAAATCCCAGGCCGCCTCGTCGTGCGGGATGTCGCGGTCTAGGAAGTCACGATAGACGGCGGCCGCGCGCTCGCGCAGCGACGATGTCAGCGCCTCGGCAAACTGCGCAATCACGTCGGGCCGCTGCGGGAAGGACGGGTCGCCGTGCACGTGGTTGGTGAGGAATAGCAGCGATGGGCCGATGGACGGTGGCTTGGCTTCGTAGCCCTGGGAGGCGACCTCAAGCAGCTCGCGCAGCATCGCGTCCTGCATCTTGACCAGTATCTGCTGGTAGGCCGCGTAATCCTGCGCCGGCCACTTGCTGCGCTCTAGCTCTTGCAGCGGCTGGCCGAAGTGCACGATGTGTGGCGCCTTCTTGTTGTGTGGTAGGTGGTCAAAGCCGGCCCGCTCCTTGACATCCTCAAAGATCTCATACACTTCCTCGGCACGCAGCTCCAGGTCCAGGTACTTTTGCGCAGCCACGTCAAGCAGCAGCACCTCGCGTGACACCTGCGTCAGGCGCCAGTGCACAGCCAGTTCGATCAGTAGGTCCATCGTTGGCCGGTGCAGCGGTACGGCCTCGGATACGGGGCCGCCCTCGTCCGGATTGAGTTGGTCGTGCGACATGGCGTGTTTGAGCACAAACTTGTAGTACGCGCGCGGGTCCGGCGGGATGTACATATACTCGGGCGGCTCCTCGACGGCCCGGATGCTGCTGGTCTCGTCGATGGATAGCGACGGCAGCCCAAACGTGCCGTCGTAGCCAAACTGCCCGACTACCGAGGCGGCGGCAGCAGGGTCGGGGTGGGCGGAGATCATGCGGCTGAGGTTAGCGTAGGCCTGATCCTCGCCGTAGAGTGACTGAGGGCGGAAGGGCAGCGGCTTGTCTCCGCTGCCGCCCGCCCCGGCGGCGGTCGATGTTTTGGCTAGCTCGGGGCGCACGGTCAGCAGGTCGAGCATCATCTGGGTGAGCTGATGAATCTCGGCCTTCTTCCACTCGTCGTAGGCGCTGTCGAGGTCAAAGTCTTGGCGGCGCATGGCGCCCGGCATATTGGAGGTGAGGTGGTGCTGGTAGGTCTTGAGGTCTTTGAGGGCGGCTTCCTCCGTCCAGACAGTCAGGTCGCGATCGATGTCGGTTTGGACCTCGGTCAGGGTGCGGCCGAAGATGCGGGCGACGGTCTGCACCATGGGCATGTCCTTCACGTCGTAGGTCAGCGGGATCTCGACCTCGATGGTCTTGTGCTCGCCGGCCTGGCCCGTGTCAAGGTACAGGTCCTGGTCGTTGGTCAACAGCTTCTTCTCCAGCGTGGCCAGGCGGTTCATCAGCTCGGGGCTCTTCTGGTCGCTGCCCAGGTCGCGCAGCAGGCTGCTGAGCAGGCGCACGAAGAGGGCGACGTGGCGGTCGACCAGCGGCTTCCACGCGTCGTCGTCGGGCGCTTTGCCGCGGCTCTGGGCCTTGCTGGCCGAGGTGTAGAAGATGAGGATGAGCGGTTCGATCTTGCGGTCCTTATCGATGCTCTTGCGAAAGCTCTCAGCCGTGAAGGCCGTGTATGCCTCCCCAAAGGTGCGCTTTACGGCGGCATCGTTGTAGCCAGGCAGCCGCTCGGTACCGCGCAACACGCCCTCCATGCGCTTCTCCAGCGGCTGACGCAGGTTGTGAGGTAGCTTGATGCTAGGGGCAGATGACGACGACGAGCCGCCCGTGGGCATGAACTCCTTCATCAGCTCGGTAACGCTGTGCGACGCCGTGTGGGTGCGCACGGGCTTGGGCGCCGCTACATATTCCTTTCTCTTCTTCTTGGGCTGGAGCAGGTAGTGCAGGTAGGCGATGCGGAGGGCATAGCTGTAGCCATCGTCGAAGTTGACTTCGGTGAGGTAGTTGCCAAGGGATCCAGCTCGTGATCGACGTTGGCTGGCGCGCGAGTTATTGATGCTGGCACGGTTGGGCCGAAAGGTCCGGTTAGAAGCTGTCGACATAGACGCCAGAAGCTGGGTCGACCAGCTGGGAAGATAGCGTATTCGCTGAGGTCAAACAGAATTGCACGATCGTTTGAGTGGGTTGGCTCGAAGAAGAGGATCGTGATAAGGAAGAGGGGTTTCAGGGGAAAGGCCGGAATGGGGTGAGGGGCGAAACGAGGCAGGTGCGAGGTCGATAAGTCGCTTGCTGCTCAGGGAGCAGAGAAAGGAACAACAGAAATGGTATAAAAGGAAAGAACAAAAGGCAAATAGATGGCTGCAAGTAAAAATTAGAAAGAAAAAAGAGCGAAATGCATCGCAAGAGAAGGCTCAGATGGTCGTCGCTAGTACGTTGTACAGATTGGAATGCGAAGCAAAAGCAGAACAACTCAAAACGACGGAGGTGGCATGGCCCCGAAATAGTCCTTTTTCCAAGGTGGTGGTGGTGTTGGTGGCCGGCGGCTGATGGGGTTTGTGTGGATGATGGCGCACGTCCCGACAATGTGATTCGTATGCACAAATACGGACAACGACGGACTAAAATATGCGTATTAGCGGGGTGAGTGCTCCCACCTTTTGCCCCTAGAACAACGCGAATACGGAACACTAATAGGATGGTAATAATAGACATGAGTCCCGTTATGGAAATAGACGTCATGGTTGCCAGTCCGCGGGCGCGCTCCTACCCGCTTTGCTACACGAACAACGGTGTCCGAAGTGCATTGCCACCGCCAAAAGTCGGTGGCATTTACAATTACCGTGAATTTTTGTCTCTAACCACCATTGTCCGCCCACGCCAAGCGCAGTCCAGCAAACCAAAAATACGGACAGACGAAAGTCCTACGCCAGGAGCCTGACCAGACCTAGCCAAATCTCCCAAGAGCCCTACACCCGCTTGTATGTACTATTTTTGTGCGCTCCACATTCAAAGGGTACTCGACACTAACAGCTCTACGCCTTACATCGACCTAAGGGAGGACACTGTCTAATTTCTGCTGCATTCACATAAGCTTTTTCATTCTTGGCAGTTTTTACGACGAGAGTTAGGTTTTCACACCTCAATTTTGCTTTTTTCTGGCAGCTATCGTATTCCTCTCACTTCATTGTATTGTCTCAATTGTTCTCAAACAGCGGGTTAGAAGATCAAATGCCTCCTTCATCGCCTCCTTCATCAACTTCTTATTTCTCCCGTAAGCGATGCTTCTCGATTGCCATAAGCACACCATTCCTTCTCTGTTTCTAGCTGCTTACTTAATTGTCTCTTTGCTAGTTAGTCTATTGTTTGTCGTGCACGGAATCAACGGGGGCAGAGAGAAGCATGCTCACGTGGCCCAAGAATCACTTTCTCGGGAGCACACAGATATTTGACCTTGGAAGGCCGGTTTCGAGGGATAGCCATTTCTCATATCTTCAACATCTCGATTGGCTCTATACTGGAAGTCCTATAGAACACATAAACTCCGATAGCTGGTGCACACTAGACGAGATGAGAGCTGTACATCTGACGCTAGAGTAAATGCTCTGTATCTCTCCGTGATTTTCCACTGGTGCGGTATACTGCCGCACGAGCTTTGAGAATCGGATCCTCTGATGCTTCGATACCCTGTACCCCCGGTATAGGTGAAAACACAATCAACTTGTCTCCGGAAGGAAGCTCTTCTGGCGTAACAATCTTTACCAACTTGAGTGTACCGAGTTCCACCAACTTCCGCTCCTCGGGCCAAATTGCAGTACAGTCCTCTACAATGTCGCCCTGCTCCGCAATTTGCGCCACCAGTTTGAAGACTATAGGCGCTTCCTCCAGTGTTTCTGGCAGTTCATCAAACAGAAAGTTAGGTGGTTTTGTGGCAAGAGCAGCTTCGGTCAGATAACGATGACGAACAACAGGCACCCAGCGATAGCGGACAGATACGGAGCTCCCCTGTGCATCAACAAGTCTGAAGGCATTAATTGAGTAAAACGTTTGCGTTCCAAAATTGCTGGGGATTTGGCGTTCTTCCTCCATGAACGCGGCGGCAGCTGGGTGAGACTCTGCATATTTCTCCACAGCCCCATCGCGCAGAGCCTCAAAGAACTCGAGAATCTCTTCACCAGTAGATCCTGGGAAAAGCGAGGACGATTGAGACACGATATCGGTGCCAAGGAGGCCAGCATCTGCGTCTAGTATAAAGCGTACTGCCAATCCATGAGGGGTTGCCTTCGGGTCAGTGCTGGCCAAATCGGGAATGCCAGTAAATAACGACAGCCTTGCAACAACTTCTGTGCTCGGCTTGGCGAAATGAGGTGCAATCGACAAACGCTTTGCAGATGCTGTTGGCACAAATGTCCCCCTCAAAAATACACCTCTGGCATGTGCTAAGTAGCGTTTAGCATGTTTGAAGAATCCTGGCATATTTGGCTTGAGAGCCTACATGGGCGAACCCCAGGAAATCGGCCGAACACATCCTGTAGGGTCTTGACCAAATTTTGAGCAAGTTCGTTGGTTGCCATTTTCGGTAGCATGCCCGCCTCTAGATGAAGTTGCGGTTGACCATCTGAAGCTTCAACCACCTCCCAAGCTGATGCCTATCCACCTTCTTATACTTTTCTCTTCACAAGCAATGCCATCCTCCCAGCATCGTGATTACTGATCGGTGGTATGAGTAACTGGTGTTTGCAGAGCTGGATTCTTACGCTGTGGCTCGTCAAATTGCTTTTCCGCGGAGTTGTTGAGTTTTCTGACAGTGCTGTCAAATGTCCCCTCTCTCGTAGCGCCCTAGCGGAGGTGAGATCCAACGCCGTTTGATTCCTCCAGGAATACGTAATACATTTCTCTCGCGTTACCTCAGCCACGTGTGCCATAATTATTTGTATTGTTATATGGGAATCTTACGGCTTCTCAGGAACCACTGGTCAATGAGCCGGCAGTTGCAATATAAAACCTGGTGTCAATTACTTCAACAGCTTTACCAGCTCACGGCTTCCAGCATCGTAGAGCATTGTGGTTCGGGTGTCAGCATTTCAAGAACAAATAAAACCGAGTTGATTGCAAAAGTCTGCAAATCTACGCCTTGTGATATATGACGGGTTTAAATTTCTGGATTCCTATCTAGATCTTGTGAACTTGCGAATATTAGAATCCTTTGCTGACGCTTTCTCACTCTGCTTTGCTGATATTCTTAGTGGCCTTGAAAGGGAATGCGTGTGCTGCTGCAGCTATGCCGACGTGTTCGTCGCGCCAATCTATATTTCACACTCTTAGCATTGCACCTGTTTCTAGCTATTATTTTGGCCATAATAATTTTTTTCCTTCAGCATTTCTCCTTTTACTCTATAGTCCAACAGCTATTTCGTAAGTGAGCAGAGATGACCAGCGAGCTTCAGTCTGACAATCTGTGCCGTCACACCACATGATGCAACGCAATTGTTCGTCTTGTCTTGCGCCCCATAAGTCAAGATCAAGCCTTCTTAACCATCGACGACTTGCGGGTTGCCCGGGCCTGGCCACACTTTCCATTTTGAGGTAGACACGGCTTCCCTTTCCTTGAATCCACGAGTAAAAAGTACGACATTGCCTACAGACAAAATAATGACCGGCCTGCCGTCGTGGCACATCGCGGTTGAGAAACCAGCTCTCTTTCGGCGTATATTCTTCTTTGCGACGGGGAATTTGTTCAGCGAGGCAGCGACAGCAGGGATGGCTGCGATGGCAGTGGTGTTGTCCATAGTTTCGCGTTTGTGGTGAGAAATCTGTAAAACATGCACAACGGTCGGGCTCAAAGGCAAGTGGGAGCTGGCGGTCGTTCGGTTTTACATGTGGGCACAACATATGTTCGAAGGGGGTTTCTATGAAATGCAAAGTAGTTGTTTAATTGCTTCCTAGTAACTAGAATAAACAGATCAGGGTCAAATAGTAAAAATATCCACGTTAACCATAATCCTTTTCTGTCGCCGCCATACGTATAGAATCGTGGCTTTCTCTAGAGTCCAGAAGGGTAGTCTGAATAGCGGTCAATAATGGCTGGTTGAAAAAATAACGTGCGAGGCCGATTTAATCTTTGTTGGAGTTCGATCCAAGATATGCTTTTGTGTGAGCACAAGCGAATTCTGCCCTCCCAGCCGATACAAATGCGATCGGCGTCGAAGGCGGTGCGCTGGGCCTCTGAAAACAATATGGCCGGGTGGTTGGTTTGACAGCGTGAACACCAAATGCGTTTCATATACTTTTTAATCGCCACAGAAAACTGACCAGTCTCGCCGAAGGCGCGGCAATCGTCGCAGAGTTGATCGAAATAATAGTTTCTGCTCTCCAGAGGATTGCAGCAATCGGTGCCATTTCCCGCACAACGGACGTTGTAAATTGGTAGCGCGAGAAGGTCAGAAAATTTCGCATGTAGTAGAGCCTTGCAGTCGTCGCAAAATGTGTCGACTCTGGAACCAGATCCGGTGACGATATGCGTGAGCCGAGCGCAGGACTGTCGGAGGGCCAGCCGTGTGGCACAGTCCGCGTGATAGCGGATCCGAAAGAGGACTTCGTCTGGGAGCTGGTAGAGTTGACAACGCGCTTGGTTAGTTTGGTATGCTAGCTGCCAAGCTGGTACTGGTTCGTCTGCAGTAGAGGTCATGTGCTTCTGGTGTACGGCATTAGTCTATTGCGTGCAGGATTCTTTGATCCGGCAGCATATCTTGATTGTGTCCTCGAGTGGGTCACCGACGAGGCTCCTAAAAGACGGTCGCGGTGGAGGCAGATCGCAGGCTTGTAAGAGGGGAATGTTAGCCATTTTGGTTATTCTAACGAGCTCACCGTGAGTCGTATTTGTGAAGTGTGTTGACGTGACTGCTGACCATCGATCTCAGAAGCAAGTACAGGCCAAAGTGGAAATCTCCAAGAGTTAAGAAGAGATGGGAATTAGGAAGCGATGGAGAGAATGAGAACATTGCGAGGCGGATTTATATATTTGCCAACACTCGTACTCCGTGACCAACAGGCATAGTTCCAACTGCATAAGACATCCAACAACACAGATACGTAATCTTCTACTCTAATTGCCCTTTTTCTTTGTGCTACTGTCACAACAAACGCTAATATGCGATCAGATTCAATTTTTTTTCCTTGGTGGGGCGATTGTGTGCCATAGCAAATATCAGCGGAATTGGTAATATATGATTCTGTCTATTTTGGACTTTAAAAAACAATAGTTCCCCTTGGTTAAATTTCAATCCCCTTGCTTGAAACAGGCGTGACGCATACAGCACAGGCAATATAGCCAGGTACGAAGCGCAGACTGTGCAGAGTTGCTTCGCGCCAGTGCCAAACTGCGCAGCGCCAGCGCCAGGATCCAAAAGAGAAAATTTAAGCCGAACATTTTCGTGTGGGATAACAACGCATCCACGATTACAGAGTATATACAACGCACTCCTAAATATAGGTGCAGCTCCAAATCTTAGCCTACGCACTTTTGCTAACACAGTTCTCTGCCTATTCTAGAAGCGTTAGGACTAGCAAACAACCCTGACAGCTTACGGGTTAGGACGGTGCTGAGGCGGCAGTTGAAGCCGAGAACTCACATACAACCGCGGTGCTTTGGTAGAGTCATTCTAGTGATAAAGATACAAGGATAGTGAAACTTGGAAAGTAGGCGTGAACAAATGTTGCCAGTTGAGTAATTATTAGCACTTGTGATTCGGTTGAGGACCAGGGGCATTTGTTTAATTCTTGGAGCGGCGTATATCTAAAGCGGATATTCTACTCCCCTATTTAAGCCCATTTACAGTATATATTGGTTTCCTACTTCATAATAGACTCCTGTTGGAGCACGAGCAATGTCATTGTCCTTACGAACTTGAGAGCATGAGAGTCTAAAAGCGAGTAAAAACGTTCTGCCCGGCCCGCCCAACCCTAGCAACAAGTACAGAGGTTGTGTCGACAATGTAGAAGACGCTAAGAAAATCTTGAGGCTAGCCTAATTGCTAGTGCTATCCGGTATGGCCCTATTAATAGGATTAGTTGTCAACCCTGCGATTGCCGTGGCTAAGAGCACAGTTACTGGCGTAAAAACCAAGCTCTGTCATTAGTGAGATTTGGTACTAGAGGCGTAATTAGCAAGTCGTATGTGCCGGAAAAGAAACTAAAATATATGGAAAAGGCTATGAGTGTTAGTACCTTCTACGACAGGGACAATCATTATGGATTATGGTATAAACCGTAGTGTGTAGACTGCGTGTAAGGTTGTATGAATACTGTAATATTACCGCGAACAGGGTCCTTCCAACTAAAAGCTAGCCACCAAGAAACTTAAAGTTCTGGTTAAGAGTGACTGAGCCTACTTATTTGGATTTCGCGAAGCTCACACCACCCTAGGTAGTGCTGAGCAGTTTAGTGCAAATATTTTTGAATTGTCTACATCACCAACTTCAACCACGTCGCAGATAACGTACAGACGTCCTAGAGTCATGATTCAAGCTTCCCAGAAGTCCTCTATACCCTAGCCTTTTTTCAGCTGCTTCAATAGTTCGTCTGTCTTTAACTACTTTATCTTCTTACCTCTAGGTATATTGCATAACGGAAGCCCGCAAGCCTTCACGTGATAACCATATCACTAAAGGCTTCAACGCTTTTGTATAAATAGACCACAACTACTTCTATAATACAAGAAACAAGGCGTGAGCCAAGTTGCTATTATCATATCACAGAGTTAGCGCCTTGATACATCCCTTATCGTTTGTGTTCCTATCGTTCTCACCGCTATAACCTATAAATTATAGCGCATTTTGCTTCTCTATTTTAACAATAATAAATTCGCGGCGGGCTGCAAGGTTACTATAAAGGAATATCACATGGTGAGAGTGTATGCGACTAGACAGGACCTAATGCCGCTATACCAACCGGCAAAAAGATCAGCACTCCTAGATACCTTCCACACCAGGGCCCATAGGAAGGGTAGGGCACGTCCATTACAGTTAGCCCTTTCTAAAGAGTCGATATATCGACCCTCGACACAAAGCCGCCTGCTTTGGGCCTTTAAGGCAAGAGTGAACGCGTGACCGTCCTTTTCTTATTTGAATACAATAGAGACGTCTTTTACTAATATATATGAAATATTAAATTCCCGTGCAACAGCTATAACAGACCAATCAGGGTTTTCATTTCTGAAAAAAATAGCTTGCTGAACTTATAATATTTGCATTAGACTGCCAACACTACCTTAATTGGTGTTGGATTTAGCACAACAGGTCGAGGCTGACTAATGATGAGGGTACTTAATAGAACGAGGACTAACGGATTACGGCGGATTTTTTTCCTGTTAGAGACCGGTCCAACTCCTCGTGTACGTCAATTTTTGAATCTTTTTGTCAAGGCATGATCCGTCAAAACCAGCGAGGGTTCATTCTTAACGTGGACTTCATTTGAGTAATCATCTTCCACACAGTATTGCAATGCCCAAGTACGAGTTCATCGTCTCCGATGGCCCACCAACTCCCGCCAACAAGACAATCCGGAGCCATTCTATGAAGACGGCTCTACAAATGCGTTCCAGGACTGTAGGAGGTGGAGACTTGGCGGTTGCCGCGGCCAACTCAAAATGGGCTGCAACATGCAAAAATAAGCTAAAGGGCCGGTTCAGACTCTCAGATCCTTCTCTAGGCGACAACCCGAGGGTAAATTCGCGAACCAAAGCACGATACATATCCATTCATCTTCCCTACAATATAGCGGACGAGGGTCGAGCCATGTCAACACCACTCATCAAATCTCTTCATGGTAACTGCTGGCCAGGAGTCGAATGGCTGGGAGGTAATCTGCTCGATCCTTTTGGAACTCTCCCAATTCAGGCGAATTCGAGAATCGACACGCTTCTCAAACATTGTACGCAAAACTGTTTCCTGATAGTCGTTCCTCCGGCTGATCCGTCCCTAGTGCTGGTGTCTTTCAATTACCTTACTACAACAGTTCCCCCACACAAAACATGGCTTGGCATTGCGATGAGCGATCCGCTACTCATGCGCGTAACCCTCTCCATGACGGCAGCTTTTGCCACTATGCAAACACCTTTGTTTCCTCTGGATTTGCGCAAGGAAGGGTGGAAACTCAAGGGTGAATCAATCAGCGATATAAAGTCCATCCTCCGAACTGGTAGAGTTACTGAAAATTTACTTGCTGCAGTTGCTCATCTGGGACACGTCGCAGTGAGTTTTCGAACACCTTTAAACTTCCCTTGCTTCCCGGTCTTTTCTGTGTTTATAGCTGCTGACATAGGCGTGTCAAGAGCTTGGAGGGTTCCTTCGAAGAAGCAGATATTCATTTGAGGGGACTGCAGAAGCTAATTACTCTTCGAGGAGGAATCACGTCCATAAAAACCTATCAGGTTGGGCGATTTATAAACTGGTGAGCACGAATTGTGCATAAATTCTAGGGCCGAAAAAGACGAAGCTAATCCCCCTCAGGGCGGACCTTGAACTAGCCACCGCCCTAGATCGAAGACCGTTATTTAATCTCAACTACAATCTGGACAGAGTCAATCTTCCACAGCAGATCACAGAGACATGCGAGTATCCCAGCCTGTCTCGTTTGCAAAGGCTCGGCCCAGGACACAAACTCGTCACGATGGTCATCCAGCTGCTGCGGAGGCGGATCGTGGCCACAAAACTCAATATGGATGCAACACTGCGAGACATCCGCACGCTGTGGTTTTCTGCCGTCTCCCTGATCCTTGATCACGCGGGGAACATTCCAATCACCCCGGAAGAACAGTGCCTCCACACCTTGAATTTAGCCGCACTTCTCTTTATATGTGCGTCCATGAAGGAAGATCATCATTGGACGAGATCTCTCCCCAGCATAATAGCACAACGTCTTCGGAATTCCCTCGAGAACAGGCCATTGATCTCTACGACTTGGACAAATCATCTGCCCGAGTTACTTTGGGTGTTATTCGTTGGCGCTGTTACTCACTATACTAACAAGGAACTGCAAGGTCAGGGAACGTGGTTTGTTTCATGGCTAGGGGTCGTCCAACAGCTCCTTCGGTGTGAGACGCGTTCAGAGTTTGAGGGGCATCTACGCTACGTGGTATGGGATGACAGTTTCGGTATTGAATTTTTGCACGACTGGTGGTTGGATGCTGGCCCTGCAGTATCTTTTGATACTTTATCTAGGGAGAGCAGCGGCCGAACGCAGTTCAGTCATGTTGAGCAGCAAACTTGCCAATTCAAGCTAAACTGACCAGCAGTTTTCTTGAGAACCGGTAGAGTTCTGCCGTGGTAAGAATGGCCTTTCTGAGGGCGGTCCGACCTCGCGGGCGGGCGGAGTTGTAAGTTTTCTCGGTTGAGGCTCCCAAAGGTGCCTCAGAAGGGAAGGGGTGTGCAGAATCGTCGTGCGGATGGCGGAGGATGATGCCTTGGGCGGATCTAGCACTGCGTGATGTGTGAGGTGTAGACGATACTTTCAGGAGTGGCTAGTGGTGGGCTATTGACGGCTGAGTTACCAGCTTGCTTCTACGCTCGTAGTCTTACGGCCCCTGCCCGTGAACGGTCCTAGGCGCATTATTGCGTGATAGCGGGCATCGTACGCGCGAACCATAGTCGTAAGTATCCTTCTGTGCGTTTTTCGTCTATGACTTCTTCGGACAGAGCCTTGGCTAGAACCCGAGATATGGGGCAGATGACGAGAAGGTCGTCTTCGGTAAAGATAATTTGGATTGGGGAATAGTTCGTTTTATAGCCCTCGGAGAAACGGAGGAGAGCCATCTTAGCGAGATCCGTACGGGTTAAGTAAAATCTATAGCTGGATGTTTTCCCAGCAGAGGACTTGTTTCTTTTAAAACAATTCTTACATCGTTCTCTTCGCAGACAAAGCAAAGTCCTTCGTCTTCGTATTTAATTGTCTACTTCGCTCCCGTCATAATCAAGGTCAGTAAAGGCGTCATTTTTGTCGTGATATTCCTCCAGCTTGACTACCTTCTTTGCAAGCTTGGCATAATTAAACTCGTACGTCCGGCAACCGGCAAACATCTGGACTACCTGATAATAGCATCATCGTCAAGTCGATATAAGCCAATCCTAAAGACCACATTGTCGTCCCGTACTAACCGAAAGTGTGCAAGGTGTATGTATCCGGACGGAAATAATTCCCGTACTTTGATTCAGTCCGTAAATCTAATCTGCTATTGATTCTATCGAGACAGAGAAGGATATAATTCCTCAGCTCGCGATCGATCGTATAGCTGGTATATTTCTTGTATACAGACCAGGTCTCCAGCATATGTTTCTGTCAAGCCAGTTTGAGTAGAGCCATTGATTCGAAGAGCCAAAAGGGATATCCTAGAGGGAGGTAGGGCGAGGAGCCCTCTCTATATAGTGCTATATACAGTGTATTACCACGGTATTCAAGTGATAGTCAGACAGTATCAACCTACAGGCATGGTATTATATAAGCACTGCTCAACAACAACCTCCTACTTTCCACCACTCATCACCATTTGATCGATATCCCTCGAAATTTAGTTTGCCCCATTAAGAGCAGCGTCTTTCTCTTCGGCGTCCTTATCAATAATAAATATGCGGCTAAGTTTTGCGAGCTCAGCCTCTAAGCCCTTGGCTGTGAGGTCTAGGCCGTCGAAGACCACGTTGTTAACGATAAGGTTTGCGATGAAGAGGGCCTCTTCGTCCCCTACATTCTCAGAGCGCACGTGGTGGCAACCCGGGGCCTCGAACCAGCTCTCCCCTGGTCCATAGACTCTTGCACCGCTGTCGTGCGTGATCGTTTTGCCCGTTACAGCATCGACATATGTGTGTTCCATTTGGTTCAAAACGTGACCACGAATCACAGTCGCGGTGACGGCTGCCCCTCCGTGAGTGTGCGGTGGTGTTGCTGCGTGTTTGCCGTTAGAAGAGCTAGTTTTATGCAAAGTAAAGTATGAATGGTCGACGCGAGGCTACTCAACGCAAGCAGTCAAGGAAAAGGGACATGAAAGCAAGGAGTCTCCAGTAGTTACTCACCAGCGTTCGGGGGTGCTGTGACAAGGACGCCAAGCAATGATGTGTCGGGTAGGTTGGAAGGATGGTGGTGGTAGGACAGTGCAATACCCACAGTTGGTCGTCTTCATTCATGGATTGGGTAAAGAGTTAGCTATGAGATTGATCCGTCCTGTTGAGGGAGTGGTCCCTCATCTCCCTGAACATGCTTCCCTGACTTACCCATCTACTGTCCATTCCCCATCCTTCTTAACCACGTTCTGATCCTGCCACCTAAGATTTAAATCCGCATTTGAATGTGCCATTGAGGAGGGAGAGCCGAAAGAGGGTGTAGATCTCGGTGTGCGTGTCTTGGTGAAAGTTTACCACGAAAAAAGGTAAAGAAACAGTTGCGGATGAGGCAGAAGAGACTGGGTTCCTGATATTATATACTTTGCACATGTCCTGGATTAGAAATACTATCTCTTCACCCGCGATTTTAAACAAACCAAAGGAGGGCGCGAGACACCCACAAGCGGTTCGCCATTGCCTCGCCTTCCGTGTGCCCATAAGCCGAGGAGAAGCCTTTAGCGGACTCCAGCGTCCTCAAACAGTAGGCACGCCGGATATCGAGCCTATATTCATAGCTCTCTTGTGTTCTCAGACTACTTTTAATAGATTCAGGAATTTCGCAAAACGAATCCGTCTGCATCGCTGACAGCACATTGATAAATTCATTGTGAGACATAACCATTTATATCACCTTTTCCTTATTTAGGAAATTATGTGTTTGGCACCACATGGATGAGTGGGCTCGGTGGGGTTGCTAGGTGGCGTATCCGTGGTGGGGCCTGGCCAAAGGATCTCGAAATAGCTCGCCACCCCCTAACCAATTGTTCGGGTTGGACCTTAGGCGGAAATTCTCGGACCTTGGCGTGCTTGGGTGTCGAGTTGTGCCACACTAAATTCTTACTGCTCCTGCAAGGGTGAAGACCATTTTCCTAACAGGGAAATAATGCTTCAGCGATTATTCAGCTCATTGCCGACCGAGCGATTGAGGCAAAGTCCTGCGCCAGTATTTCGGGCAAACATAACATCCTTGAGTCCTTTGATGCGATAAGTGAATGGCTTGGCGCGACCGGCTTGGGGGCGGTCACCGGATAAGACGCTACGGAAGTGAGACGTCATGTGGGGTTGGGTCCTGAAGGAAACAAGTATACATGACTCTGATTTTCATGAGAAGGTCACAGCCAATACAGCTAGATAAATCCTCATAAGGCCCTCCATTTGGAGGGTGAGCTAAAAGGGTACCGGGGCAAAATATTTCATGGAAATGGGAGCTATGGTTTTCAAATGTGTTCCTAGCCGGCGTATAAAGGGGCCGTCAGATCGTGTCCTTCCCTTGATCAGCACAAACACGCGCATTATTAGATATTTGGCGCAGATCAACCATCCAATACCCCATACACACGCCCTCATCCTCCTTAACTATACTAAGAGAAGGCTTCACGTTCGTGGCAATACCTGCGACCTGTATCGAAGCAGTTCAAAAGAGCCATCTGGCGCAAATACGTACCAACCATCAGGCCAGAATATATCCTGCTGCCGAAATGGCAGCTGTTGCTCTTCCCACCGGGCTCCCCAAGAAAGTCAAGGCCATACTGCAGCCGGATATTCAGACAACGCACCTAGTCCTGACGGAGATCCCCTTGCCGGTGCCCTCCCACCCCGACGATGTCCTCGTCCGCGTGCATGCCGCAGCGCCGTGCAACGGCGAGCTCCTGTGGGCGAAGAACTTCCCTTCCATGATCCCCGCCGGCAAGCTGCCTGTGGTCTGCCAGGACTTGGCTGGGACAGTGGTCGTTGCGCCAGCTAACTCGGCCTGGAAGGAAGGCGATGAGGTCTTCTGCCGCATCGATGCATCCCGGCCAGGCTGCGCGAGCGAGTACACGCTCGCCCGTGCTAGCGAGCTGGCGCTGAAGCCTAGGACGCTAGGCTGGATCGACGCGACTGCCGTGCCGCTCAGCTCGCTGACGGCGTGGCAAGCCCTGTTCGTGCAGGGCTCGTTGGAGGCGACCGGGCTCAAGGGAGACGTCGCGGCGCGCAAGCGAAACGGCACAAAGCGCGTGCTGGTGACAGGCGCGGCGGGCGGCGTCGGCAGCTGGGCCGTGCAGCTTGCGGCGCTCGCCGGGGCGGGGTCCGTGGTGGCGTTGTGCGGGCCCGATAAGGTGGAGGTAGTGCGACGATTAGGCGCGACGGAAGTCGTCAACTACCGTGAGACGACGCTGGCGGACTGGGTGGCAGCAGACCCGGCGACGCGGGAGTGCGACCTCGTCATGGACGTCTTGGGCGGACCGACGCTGGCAGGCTGCTGGAGCGTGGTCAAGGCGGGCAGTGGCGAGCTCATCAGCATCAACACGCCGCCGGACATGGTCAAGCCCGAGGGCTGCAGCAAAGAGCTGGCCAAGAGCCTCTTCTTCGTTGTGCTCCCGCGGGGTAGCAACTTAACCGAGATCGTGGAGCTCATCGATGCTGGCAAGCTCAAACCCGTGGTGGACAGTGTGTGGACGATGGAGGAGTTTGAGAAAGCGTTTCAGAGGCTTGAGAGCGGACATGCCAAGGGCAAGGTTATTATCAAGATCAGCGAGGAGGCCTGAGTTCGGCTTTTGGGCCCTTGCTATTGTATTTCGTGCTCTCTAGGTGCCTCAGATAACGAATGACCTTTGGTATATCATCGGTAACTAGGTGACAAGGGCTATATTTTTATTGCTCAGCTGCCCTAATTTAGCTCGCACAGACGGACGTAAGGCACACTGTATGGGATGCATCTTTTGACGTATTGCTTTTCCTATATGTTTTAGGTGCATTATTTGCGAGACTTGTAGATTCCTGAAGCTGGAGTATCCCCATATCATTTTGTTGAAGCATTCAAGGTCCTTGGGTAGGTAGAGATGCAGGTGATGGAGAATTTCAAGACGAGACTCGTGGTTGGGTCAAAACTCTATACTATGGGAATTCAAACGAAGCGGTATGTCCTAGCTAAACTATCAATTAACAGGCTAAATAACTGGTAAGAGCCATTAACTTCGCGTGGAATAACACCAGCGACCAACATGTGGCATTTCCTAAAGCTATGCCCTTAGTCTGATGTACAGCTTCGACTAGTGATGCTGACCCGCCAAAGTTCGGATAATGTCGATTGCACCAGGCGTTTCGCGCCAGGATATATACGAATCCCGGAGGGTGCTTTCCGCCACCTCCAAATCGCCTGTAGGATGACTTGGCCTGTTAGCTAGGAAGACCGCAGTTGGATCAATAAGTGCACGCCATATATGCTCGTTCATGTTGTCGACACGCGCGTAGAGTTTGGTGATTTGCTCTCGCACCTCTACGATGTGTTGCGTCTGATCTGCCGCTTGTAAGACCTCGGGGCGTCTACGGAGAAAGTCGCCAACCACATCCGGTTGGATCAAGTCGATCAACTCCTGCGGAAGCTTGCCATGGGTCGCTCGTTTAACTTCCTGTACTGATTGGAGCTCAACAAGAAGTCGAATCTTGACGAGAGTAACTATGACAAGTGACCTGACGTCCTTGGCATTCTTTAGAAAGAAATCGCAAGACTCAAAGACGTCGACATTCCGGACATGTTCAAATAGATAAGAGCCCCATTCCCAGAGGTTATTGGGGTCGCCAATAGACCACTTGACGAAATCGTAGCTTTCTTGGTCCCTTCCAAGACGCAGCAAAAGAGCAGGGATGAGGATGCAGACATCCAATTGATCGCCGCAGGGCAGCCGGAGCAGCTCGAAAAGGTGAACCAAGGCTTGCGAGACGGCAGTGGTCGTGTAAATCCCGAGGATGGCTTCGACTAGGTTCATCCGACTCTGCAAGTATGGCCACGACGCCCCGTTTCTCATGCAATTATCGATAATTACGTCCAAGTCTTCTTCTGGATCAAACCTGTCAGCGGTAAAGGCGCGCAGTCTTGCTTCCTCAGTAGCTATGGCTGCCTGCTTCTTCTTGATGATGTTGCACTGTCGCTTGTGCGTCGCTCGGTGTGTTGTTTGGTGCGCTGCGGAGCAGTAGTTGACTACCTTACAGCCTCCGCAGAGCAACAATTTTCCTTTGGAATTGCACACCTCGCACTGCCGGCCGCGCAGCGGGGTGTCGCTAAAATCAAACGTTTTTGCCATGTTGTGAGGCACCGCATTGCTAGTTTTGTATGATTCTAGAGCAACGCAGCAAGGCTGTGCCTGCCTAGATGAACTGATAATGCATCACACAATCAGCACTGAGGTAGGTTTTTGCGTTTTGGGGAGAGGGAAATTGAGCTGCGAGAAGTCGTTGTAGCCTTTTAATATTAGATACAATATGTCATGGTGTGGTGTTTGATGGTCGGTGTGTTGTGCAGGGGCCCAGTTCGGTGGGGCTTACCAGCGTATGTAGCCAATAATCCACTGCACTCGCGTGACGTGGAGCGGCTATCCCCAACGCGAACCCAACATGGTGCGTAGCGAAAATTTGTTGGAGATGAAAAATCTCCAGCGTGGCGTTATTCAAGGGGTACAACAGCCCCATCGCGCAATCAGCCCGGCAGCGTGCTATAAACTACGGGACATTGATATGATATTTCAAAACTGAAGATTCTTTTCTTGCAATGGCATACTCACAGTCGGTCTGTCCACTACTCCTAGCCACGGCTGTAACCCGAGATGTGCTCTCTGCTAAGGAGTGCAAAACCTTTTCGTTTCATATGTACTCTATAAAATCTAACTGCACTACGAAGTCAATCGCGAACAATTTGCAGACTTGCATCGACGTACGCATGTGTTTCTTGCACTGCCCGTGCAGACTGCACTGTAATAGCATGTGCACTAGGGGCATAAATCATTTCTGTAATATGCCAAAGGGTGTTACTGATATGAACCTTCTAGTTCTAGTCGCTGTGTTTGTGTCTTAAGCACACGGCTATACGATTCTTTTTTTTTTTTTTAAAGGTAAGCTTGTGTCTATATTCACAAACGTTCCGTCTTCGGTGCGTTCTTGTGTTGACAAGTCTTGTCGTAGTATTGGAGATAAGCCACTTCCGCGAATGACGACCTCTTACGCTTGGGTCAGCTTACCTGTGCTTATCTGTAATCCAACGTATACTCCGCGTAGTTCTTCTCTTTGAATAACTCTAATTTCCACTTCTCGATGGATCTTAGGAGCACCTATATACCATTCGTTCCTATTTTGTCTAAATATCACAAAATATCTGCAATTTCTCATGGCAGAGAACGGCGCGGTCGCTGCAAAAGCATATACCTTGCGAGATTTCCGCCCAGGCGACATTGGCTGGATTATTTCGCGACATGGCCAAGTCTATAGTCAGGAGTATGGCTGGAACGGGCTCATCGAAGCGGACGCTTGCAGGGCCTGCGCAGACTTCATCGAGAACTTTGAGCCATCAAGGGAGAACTGCTGGATTGCCGAGCGTGCTGGCCGGTCGCTGGGTTCTATCGCGCTAGTCAGAGATCGCGAGTCGGAGGGAACGGCCAAGTTACGCTTCCTATTAGTTGAAAAAGAGGCGCGCGGAGCGGGGATTGCTAAAGCGCTGATCCAGGAATGTGTCCGGTTTGCGAGAGGGTCGGGTTACGATCGGATCCAGCTGTGGACATTCAGCGTACTTGTCGGGGCCCGCCGTCTCTACGAAGAAGCCGGCTTCGGTCTAATCCTTGAGAAAGAGCATACTAGTTACGGACCACGCTTAGTCGCAGAGTGTTGGCAACTTATTCTTCTAGATAACTAGATAATACAAAGCTGATAATTTAACTGTTCTTAGATAATAAATCGGAAAACGACTGCGCAGTTAACAGCAGAAGCGGAGACAGGCTCGCATAGGTGGGACTAGGCTTTCGGGAAATAAAGCAGTCATCGTGACTACAGATATGGGCAGCCGATTTGGTAAAGCGCAGCGTTCGAGCAGGGTGGCGGATCGCCGCTACCAAGTCTCCGTCTACGCTCTGCCGAAAATATGACATGTGGAAATACCTTTCGAATCTGACAGTTCGAGACAGGTCCATCGCGCAAAAACTCTAACCTCTTCAGGTCTAGACTTGTCTAGGATCATTCTATCGTGGTCCCCCAAATTCCCAAAGAAGCGGCGGTTCCAAAGAGTAGAAGCGTAGGTCTAAAATCGAGACAATGACTTTCGTTTAGACTGTGATGCTGCACATTATCATTTTTGCACATCGATGCACTTGGACCCTAGGGGGATTTCAAACTCGTTGCTCTCCTAGGGAAATTCACTCATAGACAGCTGGTGTCCCAATATGCTTATTCATGCTACAATATCACCGACTGCGAACAGAAAGTTCACACCCCTACAGGTTTCTTGAGTAGATAGGCTGTGGCGGTTACAGGGTCTGTTCTTTTTGGCATTTTCGAAGATGTGCGGTAGCGTCTGATATCTACGGTGCTAGCACATAAACACCTACTTTATGACCTTCCAAACGGAGGAAACGAGAGGACCAAGAAGCGCGGGGTGTCTTTTGGCCTCGATGCGGACGGCAAGAACTGTGCCCCGAGCCTCGTTCACTTATGCCTGATCGAAGCTTGAGCCTAACGGAAGCCTCCTTCATCAGGCCTGGAGCGCAACCTGCACAGTTGATTGCATGTTTAGAAGCAGCATGGCAAATAGAGACTCGTGCAGGTGTGTCGCTTCCAGTCTCGCACAAGCTAAATGTCGAAATGTTGTGCAATTCGTTCGAAGGAGGCGATACTTTCTCTCGCGTATGGAACGACAATTTTATGAGGCGGCATTCTCGCGGCTTCTTTCCTCAACAGCTCGAAAGCAAGTCGGTCATCGAATTCATACCTGTCGCCATCGATCCCCTTGTTCCGACCAGTTGAGTTGTAGCCCGGAAGGGAAGGTGGACATTTAGAGAGTGTTCAGCCGAGGTTTCGTGATGCATTTTGGTCAAATATGCTCATCAAGATTCTACCAAAAGACTCTTAGACAAAGGCTTGCGAGAAGCTTTTTAAAAGCGAAAGAGGAAATCGATGCGTGGGGGGAGAGATGGTGCGCTATTCCATGGCTCTCTGCTGTCTTCCCCGCCATGCCACCAGATAGATCGGCTTTTACCTACCGCTTTTGTTGATGGCGGCTTGACCCATGCAGTGCCTGTAAAGCGACCTTCCTGATTCCAACCACGGCCGACCAGCGCAGCAGGGCACAAAAGCTGGCAGAGGCGTGCATTGCAATGCAACAGTCACGATAGCCTTTTATATACCTAAGGTAGCAACTGCGCCCTGGTCTATTGCAGATCAAAATGTCTAGCTTGACCACGGCGCTTCCCGCCACAGATTATTGTGAGATTGCGAAATTGACCCTGACAATCTCGACAACAACCTATGACAGCTCAGAATGACACGGGACTCCGAACCATGGTTAGCCATATATAAGCAATGCCTATTAAATAAGAACATGGGTCGCAAAATAGGCAAGCACCCTAGTGCACAATTCAGGTTTCATTTTGCAAATGATAAGAACACCGACAGGCTAGCCTAGAGACGCTTCCTGGAGGGTGCCTTCTCTCTCCTCAAGCCAAGTTTTTTTTTGGTTCTCTGGTCGGATCTTTCGGTCTCACTAGCACGTCCACATGTCGGTCTCGACCCCGGGTCGTTCGCAGATCGACAGTTCGAATGCGTTTTAAGGTGGCCTTGAAAGGCACCATCGAGCCTGTATCACGACCATGGCCGCCCAATAGTCTTCAGCAAACCCGGTTCGCGAGCAGCGGTTACATTGAGACTTTCCTGAACGGGAACGCGAGCTGATGCCGTCGCCATCTAGAGTTATCAAGACGTGCGCTATTCATGCCACTCCCCGAGTTTCTCAGCTCATTGGCAGTGTTGGCATCATTATCTCTATTGACTGGGGAAGATCGTGTGGCACCTTCGCGAATATAAAAGGATGACATATCGTCGGTGTTGTTTCAGTCTCATGAACCATGGATACCAGCAGCAACCTAAATCCAAACTTCTGTCTATCTGCCCAAGCTCTATAAATTTCATTCTGGTAGACTTATTATAAAACATAACTCAAACTTCTCCGAAATCATGAAATTCTTCTCCGTCGTTGGCGCACTTCTCCTCGCAGAGGCTGCCCTCGGTGCCCGCTTCACCGAGAAGCGCCGAGAGCGGTTTGCTAAGCGTGAGGCTGTTGCTATCGCTGCCCGCGCTGGCCGTAGCAAGCCGCTTATTCCGGCCGACGGGGTGGCCATTGAGGGGGCTGCTGCGGGCAACGACACCGCTGAGGTCTCGTACAGCTCCAACTGGTCTGGCGCCGTCCTTATCGGCACTGGCTACAAGTCGGTCACGGGCACATTCGTTGTGCCGACGCCCAAGGCACCCTCAGGCGGCTCGTCCTCCACGGAGTATGCCGCGTCTGCTTGGGTCGGTATCGACGGTGACACCGCGCAAAACTCCATCCTGCAGACTGGTGTCGACTTTTACGTCGAGAACGGCAGGGTCTCGTACGATGCCTGGTATGAGTGGTATCCGGACTACGCCTATACCTTCTCCGGCATCAGCATCTCAGCCGGTGACACCATCACGGTTACGTAAGTTCCACCGCAAAGAAAATCAAAAATGAAACTCCGTTTTCCTCTTTTTCCGTAGATTAACGCAGCACACTCGGCAGTGTCACCGCGACCAGCAAGACTGCTGGCACGGCAGTGGTTGAGAACGTCTCCACCGGCAAGTCCGTCACGCACTCGTTTAGCAGCGAGTCTAATTCCTTGGAAGAGCTCAACGCCGAGTGGATTGTGGAGGACTTTGAGGAGGGTAGCTCTCTGGTGCCTTTTGCCAATTTCGGTACAGTCACCTTCACTGGCGCTACCGCCACTGGTAGCAGCGGCTCTGTCGGCCCGTCTGGTGCTACTCTCCTTGACATCCGACAAAATAACAAAGTTTTGACCTCTGCCTCTCTCTCTGGCAGCAATGTTATCGTCTCGTATACTGGTTAAATTGTGATGCGAGCCTTTCCACCGTCGTTGGAGTACTGAGCTGGGTCACTGTGGGCATCTTTATATCGCCTCTTGGTACTGCATGGTAGATGTTCATTGGTTGAGTTTCAAACATTACTTTCGTTCCAACAGGTACCAGCACGTGGCTAGCACCGAGAATAATAAACATAGCCATATATTGGTACACTTAATCTAAAGATAGCACAAAGATATGTTGCATCAAAGTCTAATAAAATACTGGCGGGATTAAAACATTAGTGATATAAATTATGGAGTACTATATACAGTTCACTATTAATCACCGTCAGGGTATTCTTTCAAAGAAATGTGAGCTAAAGGTATGGTAGGCGGTATAATTGCCCACGAAAATAAAGCATTGTTAGGTATCTGAGGAACTCTCTTTTCGTACTTCACATTCAATTAATTGCAGCTAGGACCTCAAATATTACTAAAAAGTTGAATTATGAGGCTTCTCGGCACGACAACGTCGGCATAGAAGGAGTTCTTCGGGGGTCAGATACCTCTCTCTGCCATTGTTTCCTACACCTGGTGTTAAGAAGAGGTAGGCTTTTAAGAATGCGTCAATAAATTCAAAAAAAAGTTATGAAAAAAAATTATTTATGCCTTTGAATTGACAAAAGTGTACGGCTACGATTATACCTGGGTTGATGTAAACTGCATCGACAAGATAAGCTCTTCAAAACTTCCTGAATTAATCAGCTCTATGTTCCGGCGGTAAATGTCGGCTCAAGTATGCTGCGTCTGTCTTCCTGATATATCGGTACTTCTAAATGTACTTTTGGCTTTTGTCAACCAACGGCTGCACGATGTTTTGTCAATGGCTACAGATCACAGGGTGACCGAAGACGATTTATGTGATATCGTCTTTTTTGAAAGATGGTGGTTTACGCGTGGATGGACTCTTCAAGAGCTTCTTGCTCCTCGAAACATTGTGTTTTATAGCCGAGAATGGTCCCTTCTCGGGACGAAACAGTCTCTATGCTTAACCATATCGAAAATTATTGGCATAAATGTCAAGTATATCTGGTGGAAACACGTAGGTGCTGCCTATGTGGACGATGATCGCTGTTTTATCTTGACGTTTAATACGCTTTATTACGTATACCGTAGTGATAAAGTGATGTTGCATTGTCACTGGCGCCTTTTGGCGGTAATTCTACTAAGTTCTATTAACAAGTAGCCACTATGCGAGGTGAATTATAGTGTTGTCACTGAATTGGTATCGCGTGTGTGTTGGGGAAGGCGGGCAAGATGACGCTAGATGCTGCTGAAGTGGAGAATATTGGTACTTCATACATTTTCTGTTTAAATTTCGAAGCGGCGTGCTCCGCAACCAATCTAAAGCCGAGACTCTTTGTTGATTCCCCTCATGGCGGTGGCAACGGATAGTCGCTCTCTAAGAGGAAGGCATCTTAGCAAGAAGGCCGTATGCTTTGGCAATATGACTGTTTAATGGTTAGATAGAGCAAAAACAATAGAAAGGACAAGGGAAGACAAGACAAGGTCGAAGCTGCAGCAGATCTGTTCGATCTTTGGTGAGGGCCTGGCCCTAGCGCTATCTGAACTCTTAGACTTATGTGAGCCAGCAGTGTACGGTTTCAGTGGAGACAAGTCATCTCACATCTAGGTGCGGCGTATATATATGTTCGTTTTCCTCGACCTACTCATTCTATTGTTATAATTAGATAGGCCGCAAACTGTCCACATAAAAAAGAACCTTTGGCATTCATCATTGATGACATGGCTACATGCGGCTGTATGAGGCACAGCTGTCGCTCAGCGTATTGGGTGTGCTTATCGGATAGGCTTAGCGAAGCGATTCCCTGAAAGGAAAGGTAATACATCGCACAAGGCGCACTATCGCTCCCGGATGTAACTCATACAGAACCACGCACTACTAGTATGATCTCTACGCCCCTCTACCCCCTCCTTCTCGCTCCCTCCGTCCGCAGCTTCTTCAGACTATCTGCCAGTTATTCGCTGCTTTATCCTCTACCCATGATACAAAACTCAACGTCTTATGAGGAGGTTTCAGCCAGCATTGTGAACTCCTCCACGCAAACCGAATTCCTCATTTGAAATTTGATCTCAATTTAACTCGAATACCAACTTTATTGTTCGCGCACCAACATAGCATGCGTGATGCTGATGCACCTGGGGCAACCCAGGCCCCCCATCTGACATACCAGACGAGCTTGTCTCCAAGTGACAATAACGAGCCAGAATCAAGTAATAGATCGAAAAGAAGAAGTGTCAAGCACGTCAGCAGAGCATGCAATCCATGCCGCCGAAAGTATGTAGGGCCGTTCGTGATTGGTGTTTCATAGCACTTTGTTGCTCATCATACTGCTTGGTCATTCTGACTTGTAGTGGATAGGAAAATTCGATGTGATGGCAAGCGACCGTCATGTGGTAAGAGTGAACTTCTCTGATTTTTGATGACACATGTGTTTTTGACACTGCGCTCTCGATCTAGCCGTCTGCATCTCGCACCAAGGGAGCTGTACGTATGATACGTCCCATGATAAGCGTCGACCTGTGTCCAAGGCATACGTCATGGCCTTAGAGAATCGTGTCGCCTGGCTTGAAGGGATGCTAGAACGACAAGAAGATACTATAATAGCAGAGAAGAGTGTTGAAGGCGTAGAGGAAGATTTGCTTGACAGATCCGCTACGGTGCCCTATCGCTCGCAAGCGACACCCTCTGACGAAAAATCTGCGCAAGAGCCGGTTTCCCACCTCCAGGTATTCTTGAACCCTCCCTTTTCTTTTTAAGTATATGCACTATTTGAAGTAAACCAGTCAATGATTGACTTAGTTCAGATTGATGATGCCACTGGAGAAGTCCGGGCGTATGGGCCTACTTCGATGTTCCAGCATCTCCCTGCAGATGACATCTCGCCAATCAATCCCACATCTCGAGAAGCCCGTACCTGTGGTGACATATCTAGCCGCGAAAGAACGATAACTCTGCAACATTCGCATCAAATAGATAGCACCATGCATGATGAAGCGCTCCGAGCTTTCTTCGCATATTTCAACCCGTGGTGCTGGTGGGTGGATGAAGAGCGTTTCAGACAAGACTTGGACACAGAGGTTCCTGAAGAAGGAACATTTATTAGACGGCAGCTGCGGACGTCCAACTACAGCCCACTATTGCATCTTGTCATCCTCGCTATCGGAATGATGTACCTAGATGGTTTGCCGTACGCCGACCGCGACCTCATATCCGATTCGCTCTCCCGCGACGCTTCAAACTACTTTGAAGAAGAAATTGAAAATGGAAAATTAAGCGCCGTAAGTGGGTTGATGCTTCTCGGGTCACATCATGCAGGCCGCGGCCGACAAAGCTTGGGATACATCTATTCGGGAACTGGCATGAGATTGAGTCGGATACGTGAGTCAGATTACGAATCTTCGATGCCATATTACCATTGTAGCAAAAAGTAATACGTGCTGATGCTTAGCACCTCTTAGTTGGCCTCGACACTGATATCTCTTCCTGGGTGGAGAGGGGCATCCTAGGTCCAGAGTCCAAACGCTCCCGCGATCGCGTCTGGCATGCTACGTATGTCCAAGACAAGCTGTGGTCGACTTATGTGGGCCGTCAGCCCGCCCCGAGCCTCTCACGCTTGCACGGGCCCTTTCCAACTGTTGATGATGAAGAGGATGCCAGGCCGTGGTACGCTCTAGGGAAGTTTAAAGGCGGCCCATCCCGCATCTCTTGGACGGCATCGACATTTACGTGGACGTGCAAACTAGCAAATATCCTTGATCGTATTCAGATTAACATGTACGCAGCAGTTGCCACTACACCCTTTTGTCTCAGTGGTAGATAAATTAACAAGCTACTATGCTTCAAATATTAACTTGCTCAACAGATATTCTAAGCAGAGGGGAGCTGACCCAGCAAAGTCGAAGAACGCGAAATATGAGATATCGTACGCTTTCATCTCCCACTATCCAGTTTATTCAACGGTTCAAGGTATTCTAACTAGTTAGTGTACTAATAGAAAAGTGGTACAGTGAACTTCCTGAACCGATTCGAGTCAGCCAAGCAATGCTTCGAAGCTTGACATCGCCGACGACAACGCCGCACACTCTCAACATGCACATGATGTTTCATTTCTCTGTCATATTATTAAATCGCCCAGATTACCGTGATAATTCCAGCTTACAGCAACAAACAGCAAAGAGAATTCAGAATGCTGCTACTACAATGGTGACTGCTACTGAGAGGTGTAATCAAGCTGCGTCAGTAACTCCCGTAGCCAGATGTGACACTAGATTTACTTGCATAGTGCTGACAAACTTCCAGAGACAAACTTTTGCATATAGTTAAGGTGCGGAGTTGAATTTCTTCGGTGCCAGGGGACTTCTAACTGGCGATTGCTGCATTCATCGTTCTACGTGCCGAACAGATTCGCTAATATTAATTGTCCCAGCTGTTCGATCGAGCCTTTGGACTTCAATATGGTACCATTTCTATGACTCAATTCATATTCACGGCAGGAACTATCCATCTACTAAGAGTTGCCAATGATGAAAGCGCTGAAATCGATACTACGTTTGTCGATGAGTGCATTGCAGCCCTAAATTCCATGGGGCGCACTTGGAGGTGTGCTGCACAAAGTGGACTTGTTCTGCAAAGGCTTTTGGATGAATGGCATCCAAGGTGTGTCGGTGCAAAGGACCCAACAGCCAACACCGGTCGGCCCAGTAATGCGGACCCATCGCAAAGCAACGGGGTTTCGGGAAGGGCTGGAACAGTCGACATTGGTCAACTGCTCGAGCAAAACCCAGAAATATCTGAACAGCTCCGACGCTTGGGGTGGGTTCCCCCAGAGTTTAGTGCATTACAGCCATCGCCGGGACTCCACACCGATCTTGAGACCCTCTTGACCTCGCCAAGCTTTGCCGTATGTGTCTCCTTCCTCCCCTTTTATCTCGGATTTATCATCTCAAACTGTACAGCACGTTCTATGGATAAGCTGACATTTCCTTAGCTGGAGGACACAACAAATGAAGCATCAGCCCAGCTGGAATTTGCTGCCCCAAGCATGGCCATGGATGACGCATCGTGGATGCTACGGCCTCATAGATCTTCTTATCTTCTCAATCTTCCTCTAGACCAAGACCAGTCGTTATTAGAGATGTTAACTCATAATAGCGGTATGCTCTCTGGGACTTGGTCCAACTCCTTATTTAATGCTGGGGCTGAAGGTTCTTGGCCCTGAATCTGAAATCCTCGATTTCATGGACTCTTTGTATTGGTCATGTAGTTAATTGCGGTAGTTAAAGGTACACGTTAGTAATTTAACGGTATTGTCATGTGTAGTCATTGAGCATTGACGCAATTACTGAAGTTTCTCGAGAACACTTGGCGTCATGCAACCATCAGCAAAAGACAGAGACCTTCTCTCACTTGATGTAAAGAAATCCGCTTGGAGCATAGAGCGCGCCTTATCACCGTATCATTATCTCTCTAGTTGTGGGGGAGCTGTAATTTGACAGTTTGGAGACTAAGCTAAGGCAGGTGCTACGTCGCGAGCCAGAGTTGACTCCGCACCGGAGAATGCAAACCCGAATGCCTACCGGATTTCTCAATTCAGCCCCCTGGTGGCAACAACCAAGTTCTCATGTACATGTCAGAGTTCCGCTCTATCTTCACCCAATAGAACAAAGACTATCTGATATACCAGCATGCCACTGTATTAACATGCAGACGTTAAAATGCGCATAAAAAGCACGCTGGATAGAGAGAACAAATTTATATCATAAAAAAGAACTAAGTTCACTAGATCAAGTACACTTGCGCCCCTTCTGTTTACCTCACTATTATGCCTATCCATATTGACGGCAGTCCTCTGCGAAAAGCCCTGGAGGAGGGACACCATGCTCTTGGGGTACAAATGGTCATGCCGTCAGCCCATGTCGCGCGTGTCGTTGCTGGTGTGACGGGTCTAACCGTACGATCTCTCCTTGCTCTTTGTTAATTCATTGTATGAAGAAGATGTATGGTAACATGCGCTCCTGGGTCTTGAGTTTTAGTATGTACTCATTGACCTTGAGCATGGTGGTTTAGCAGACTCGGAGATGCATACTTCCATCCACGCTATTGCTCCATTTGGTGTCTCTCCTATCGTAAGACTGCCGTCTGGCGAAGCATGGCTAATTAAACGAGCTCTGGATGCCGGTGCGCATGGAGTTGCTATCCCAATGGTGTCAACAGCAGTAAGGAGCCACAGTTGCTGATAAGACGTTGCGAGATTTTTTTTTAATTTTTTTCTACTACAGGAAGAAGCCGCGGCTATTGCAAATGCTGCCAGGTTTCCACCTCAAGGAACACGCGGTTTCGGTTCAACCTACTCCAGGGATGCATTTGGTTGGTTGTCTGACGATGAATACCGTCGAAAAGCAAATGACGAGATTCTTGTGGCCGTGATGATTGAAACGCGGCAAGGTTATGAAAATGCCGAGGCAATCATTAACACTCCTGGGATAGGTAATACATCTAACGTTATGGTGATTTGGAATATTTGGTGAATTGAAAGCAATATTGATGATTTTCTGTTGTGCAGACATAATCATGACTGGAGAAACAGACTTGTGTCTTTCTATGGGCTACGAACTCACTCCTAATGACCCCCCAAAGGAAGTCGTCAACGCTATCCATCGCATTTCGACGTTAGCAAAGGCAGCTAATAAGTGGCAGGGTGGAAGAATACGGCCCTCTACCGGTGGAATCAAAGATATGATGTCGAGAGGGATTCAAATGATAGGAGTTGCACTTGATGCATGGACACTGAGAGATGGGCTGACAGCCGCAGTAAAGGAAGCGGACAGCTCTTAAACCAGTTTTACAAAAGATTTAGTTTCAAATAATCTCTTCTTCCGGAGGCTACAGACAAAACCAGTCCCCCATGTAGTGACTTCAAGTCTTTATATTGCTACAGTGTTGGGGATACCTTGGTATTGCAGTCTTTGTAATTTACGAGCTGAACAAGTAGAGCTCTATGTGAATATTGAGACACTTACGGTAATACGGAGGCACAAGTCTTAGATTCGGCCAGACTTCAAAAGCACGCGAAGTATTCCACGGAACAGTACTTACAGCCGAATGGTTGACACGAACAAATTCCCCTACTACCATATTGCATCTTTCAGGCACTTGGGAGTCTTAGAAGGGGTGTTCTTGTCGTTGATATTTTTCATCTTCATTCTCGAAGTTAGGAAACGTAGGATTTCGCTTGTTAAAATGCACTAGGGAAAAATTCTACGCCATGAACAATGATATCACACGCCGAGCAGGAAATTTCCACATATCGCTTTTTGTGGACATTGGCAGACCAAGCATGGCCATATTCAATTAAGCAAAACTAAGTTACTTAAAGTTTAAAAGAATCACTAAAGTGTGGTAAGGTCTAAGCAGTGCATAGTACAGTTGTCCTTATCAAGTCACCTTTGTAATTCGAAGTTGAAGTAAATGATGAGGCCCCATAAATCACGACACATAAATATTTGCGCTTTCCCGAGTGACATTCAGTATGTATATCTGAATGATGGATTCTATAAAATGTCGTCAGTGAAAAGTTGCATCTTGTATGGAAGACGTTGGTTTACCTCTTTGTCCGTCAAGTCTGCAAAAGCATGTGTAGCAGTATTCTCAGCAGAAGCTGGTGCCTCTTGCTCCTGTCGTTCCTTTTGCTTGTTGAGAAAAACGAGATAGAGACGGAAGCCGAGTGCCATGAGACTTTGAAGTACGAAGCTCCCTAGAATAGTTCCTGTGCCCATACGGTAGTGGGGAGCATCCTGAGAAGGAAAAAAAAAAGGTCCCGCAATATTTCCTACCACGTCACGTTAGGAGGAATGTATTTGCAGCGAACAATCGGTGATTTACTGACCAGCACAATAGGCAACCCAAACAATGGCGCTTGTCACAATCTTCTTTGTTGTCCCTGCAGTGTTAGAGCTGATGAGAGCCAACAACATAACGTACGGGGCATTGTATGCTCCGGTTAGGTAATAACCAGCAAGAAGAGCGCCCCTGGGGCCTTTGAGCGCAAACTGGAGAATGGTTCCAATCATAGGAATTAGAATAACTCCAGACATGTAGAAGAGACGTTTGCCGACAGTGTATGAGATGCAGAGACCGATAATGATGTTGGCAACTGTAGCTACAAATCCCCATGGCATCGACAACAGGTTTGTATCCAAAGTGCCTGTACCGCGATGTTAGGTTAGTTTGAGGAATCTTCAAATAAATTCAGACAGAGAAATGCCCTATGCAGAGTGGCATAAATCTTACTAAAACCGAAGCCTTTGATGATTAGAGTCGAGAATGCATTCAGACCGCCATTAACAACATTAGATATGAATGTGAATAGAAAATAAAACCAAGTCTTGGGATCCAAAATAGTCTCTATCGCCTGTGATCGCTTGAAGTGCCGATTGAGCATGCCGGTCTGATTGCGCTTCACCCGAGCGACAGCAGCTAATTTTTCGTCATGTGTAAGGAACCAGGCTGTGACTGGGGAGTCAGGCAACGCAAAGAATAATATGATACCCCATACAGCGGAAAAAGAGCCGTAGACAATGTAAATATACTGATATAAGTTGAAGCCCTTTTGCACATGCCACTGGCCAATACCGTAAGCGAACAGCCCGCCCAGAATGCCAGCGACGGAGTTGAACCTAGTGTCTCAGGTTAGCACATCTGATCTGTCTTATGGGATTCCATTTGATTTGTAGACATCTTACCAGAAAGCCGATCGCAGTGACTGCTCCTCTCTCGTCCACCACATCGAGCATATGAGATGAAACGCTGGCAAAATAAATGACTCGAATATGCCCTGAAAAAACCGTAGAGTAACGAAGCCGGCATAATTCTTGACGAAACCTTGTCCAAGCAAAATAATTCCCCAGCAAAAGCAATTTACCTAAATCCCATCAAATGTTAATGAAAGAAGGCTCGTAGGAAAGCCATGACGAGTAAGGAATGCTCAAGAAGCATGGTGAGACTAACAGCTACCACTTTGCCGAGAGGGAGGTGCTGGTTCAGGTAAGAGACCACCGGCTGCCAGATTAAAAAGGCGAAATAGAAAATAGATGCACTCCAAGCAAATTGATCACCATGCATGCCAAGGGCTGCAGAAAGGCCATACTGTCAAATGTCAGCGTCGATAACAAAGTCAAGATGGAGAAGGCAGCGCGTAGAAGAGAGAGAGCCTAAAGAGAGAGGGTCCAGTAACTCACGTTGTTGGCATAATTGTTGGATACTTTGTCTAGGAAAGACAAGGTAGCTGTGCAAGAGATAAGAGGCAGCAGAATGAAATCGATCTTGCGAAGTACTTTGCGCTCTATCTCAGGAGAAGGCTCGTAGCCCGCATCGAGCTCAAAAGCGAGCCCGAGAGCAATATCACCATGTCTGCCATCATCGACGGTTCCATGCTTCACGCTTTGGGTATCATTCTCGACAGCAGTGATATTTTTTTCGTTTGTCACTTGATCCATGTTGGTATCGTGCGAGAAACAACTCCTAGTAGAACTGTACGCTCTTCTAGTGGGAATCAAAGACCCGATAGTCGACATAACGGAATCATTGCGGACCCTGTGCCATTTTGTATGCGGTAGTCTTGCTCAGCTTATCCGTTGAGGTCAGAGCTCACGGGTTTGTTGCATCGAATTAGAAGTTCCTCATTAGACTAGGGAGATAAACTTATCTGAGCGCTGCCGGATTTGCTAGATATCACAACCCCACTCCGGGTTTTAGTATTCCGGTAGTGGATAATCCAAATACGGGCTGGCAACGCCGAAACGGAAATCGGCTACTCTAGATAGGAACTCAAGTTGGTTTTCAGGAAGCATAAAATGCATTCAGATTCATCAGAATTGAAGCAGATAATCGAGCAGCGATAGCAAAGTCTTTCTTGGCATAGCTTTAAAGCAGATAACCCATTCGTCAATTCTTCTTAACATTCAAGACAATCGATCAAAATGGCACCTGGTGTGACCGCCGAACCCACAACTGTGTCGACCTTTGAGGCTAAGGGAGCAGCCCCTGTCGATAAGGCAAAGGTCACGCGATTCAATACGGTGAATTTGAAATATCCGGAGTACCAGCCATACAATGATCCAAATGATGTATTCCCCGAGCCTCTTCCATTCGACTACCACGACCGAGCGCTGGATGCAGATCCAGCTATGCCGGTCTTTTACAATGATCATGTCCAGATTGAAGAGGTAAGCTTATACCTTTGCATTACGGTTATATTCCTTCAATTACACATAGCAAGAAGGTCTTGTCTCCTCAACTAGCTAAATATCATTTACAGCTCACGCCATATGTCGGTGTTCGCGTTACTGGTATTGATCTGTCAACTCTTGACAGTGCTGGCCAGGACCAGCTCGCTTTGCTTTGCGCAAAGAAAGGGATAGTCTTCTTTGCTAGTGATGACAAAGTTAAGCAAACGTTCCGGGACATCCCCATGGAGAAGAAGCTGGACATGGTTCGGTACTACGGACAGCTTCACCAACATGCCGTCCAACCGAGACCGCCCACTTCCACGGAGATTTCAGTCGTCTATCAAGATGATCTAAACACTGTCAGGGTAAATTGTTTTTCTCTTTCGTGGTGGTATTGAAAGTGGCATCATCTTAGACTGTAGCTCATCTAACCTCGTTATGTAGAAGCACTGGTGGCCTAACCGGCTGTCTCGCGCTATTTGGCACATTGACCAGACCCAGGAACACCAGCCTCCAGGAATCACGTTCTTCTGCTGCATGCAGAGTGATGCCCCAACTGGAGGAGATACCCTGGTTGCTAGCTTGGTCGAGGCATATGAGCGCCTTAGCCCGCCCATGAAGCAATTCCTGTGCGGACTCAAGGCCTTGCACTCGTCCAAAGTCATGACTGCTAAGGCGTCAAGAGTTGGAGGCGCCAACCGACGGAAGGATGTGGAGTCTCTTCATCCTCTGGTTTATGAACAACCAGTAAGTATTTTGCACACTCTATCTTTTCTGATCGTCATCTAAGGAGAGGAGACAAAACCGAAACTAATCATGCAACAGTCCACGGGCTACAAATCCCTTTACATTAACCCAGAGCGAATGACGTACATCGATGGGCTACGCCATGAAGAGAGCGAGTACCTACTTCGGTTTTTAAGCGACTACGTTACCGGAAGCGCAGATTTCCAAGCCCGGTACAAGTGGCACGAAGGTGATGTTTGTGTGTGGGACCAGGTAAGCAAATAGTTTTTCCTCATTATTGATAGAGATTTGAGCTATGCAAAGCTGACTTCTTCAACAGCGTGTCTGCTTACACTCGGCTACTCTTGACAACATGGAATATCGGCGTCACTTTATTCGGATCACAGCTCTGGCTGGCATTCCAGTTCAGGCAAAGTACACTCCGCCTAAGGATGAAGACATGTACGAAGAGCATTAAACGAAGTGGCCATTTGAACTACATCATGTGTATGAACTGGTCTACAAAGGTTCAATCAGCTAGTTGTTGAATTCGTGGCTTTAAATAAGAAAAATTTCACTTGAAATAAATTTGCTTGTTGTCATTATTTAGTTGTCCTAAGACTGGAGTCGAGACATGCACAACGTGACTGGATCCTAATGGCGGCTTTTGGTGGCTGGGATTGTTTTCTGGAGATCAAATCTGTCATAGATATATGACAGTCAATATGCAGGATTTAGTTAACAGGCACTAGATTTTCAACTCATTTTAGAAGCTTGACGTCACCAACTTGGCATAGTGTATTATGCTTGAATATATGGCCGTCAATGTCGGTGGTCCCCGTCTCTACTTTCTATGACTGCTTAAAATGCAGAATGAGGTTGTTAAAAGAAGCAACTAGTCAGATAACAATGGAAATGCATCGCTGTCTTTGACATCTAGTACAATCATGTGGCCCGGTACGTGTGCCATGACAGTGCCCTCTAGATTTGCTTTCATTATAGCCTCTTGAGGTGTCACTCCACATCCCCAGAATACAGGAACATATTCCTCGCTGCCTCCAAGCACGTCTCCCTCGCCAGGGCCGAAGAATTTTCCACTGCCATCCAAGTGTAAGGGAGGGTCTCCATACTCTGGTGCAGCGATATCTCGAATGCCCAATCGCTTCAGAGCATCCCAGCCCCAAGCCACAGGCTCACCGTGCGTTCCCTCGAATGGTCTTGTGATCTCACGTACCCGCTCGATGTCGCGGGCCCGATATGGTCGCATCGAGACGACATATGTTGAGTTTCCAGCAAAGACACCAGATGGGCATAGTGGCAGGTGCTCTGCGCGGTACATCGGGACGTTTCGGCGAAGCATGTTGTGCCTCGGAGGAAGGCCCGCAGCGGTGAGCGCGGCTTCGAAAGAGTAACTGCAGCCGATTAGAAATCCGACATGGTCGGATGTCCAATGCGATGCAAGGTCGGCAACTTCAAGAGCTAGGCGACCGTTCATGTAAATGTAGTATTTCGGGAAGTCATGTCTCAGATCCAGGTCGGTCGCGACAAGAAGGGTGGATTCTTTGGCTGAGGACTTAAGGGAGTCAGGCTGCAGATTGGATGAGCACTGACTCGAATTCGAAGCCGGTGTCGAGACTCTTAGATGAGACTTTAGGGCGTTGTAATAGCCAGGGGCAGCCGACTCAGCAAGTAGTGGGCAAGGGACTGGGTTTCGCTTGCACAAGCGGCGAAAATCGTCCGCATAGCGGCTTGGAAGGACGATGAGATTGGCTTGCAAATACGTTGGTGCCAGACTTGCAGTCTGTCCCGTCAAAATTTTCTGGCGGGCAGCGAGGCGAACAGCATGTCCGGTCGAGAAATCAGAGTCCTGCGTCATGTTAGATAGCCTACTAGGAAGAGTGTGTATTAGCGTAAACAGCCCTTGAATGCTATGTAAATTATAGGCGTCCTTTGAAAAGGTTCAGGTAATTGTAAAACTTGTGGCAGAAATGGACAACAATACGTTAAACCATAATTCAAAGTAAAATTAATGTTTATTCGGTTCTAGACAGTCTATGACTTATACGCCACCTACGCCGGAAAACCATTCCGAAGTGTGCTTGGTTACGGGTTTGGCTAATCCGTAGTGAAATGAAAAGCCAGAATGAGTGCTACGCAACCTCAGAGAACGAACATGCAGATAATCTTAATTTACATTAATATATGGCAAGTGCCATTGAAGAATTCAAGTGATAACTTTAGATGGCGTTACTGAAATAAAGGAACTTCCATATTAAGAGACATAGTCTCACAAGGCTGACTTGAAGATCATTGTGACGAATGGCGTAGTAGTTCAATAAGATGAAATAAAACAAAAAGAGCAAAATTTCAATATTTCAGATGATAACAAAATCTATACCAGATTTTTTTTAAATTTTTCGTAAGAGACTATGATCGGACATTGTTAGGAACAGCTTCATTGTGTCCTCGATTAGCAAATAATCGCCTGCAATGGTTCGAATTAATGGCGAATGATACAGTGGTGATGACAGTTGCTGTGGTGAGGAATATGATGGGATATTTGAGCAATTTATCCATTAAAAAAATTAAAATATTCTATTGGTATTATATAATATATATCTGTTATTAACATTGTAATTCGTCACACCATGGAATAGAGTCTTGTGCACCTAGTCTAGAAACTGTTTTCGCGGCGGCTCTGTTTGATTTTCGCACTGCAGCCGCAACATCAAAACCACCACGACGGCCGCGAGCATACACCACTTCCAAAGCATACAGGCCTACGAATGTGTCGCCAGCGGCCGTGGTATCAATAATTTCCGTTTTCTCTGCTGGAACCAAACCGAAGCTTCCTGTGTCGGTTGCATAAAATACACCCCGTCCACCGAGAGTAATGACGACGTTATGCACGCCGCGCGATAAGAAGATTTTAGCCACGTTTTTCAGCGCAACTTCTGTCTCCAATTCAGCTTCTGTTACACCACTTAAGATGGCAGCTTCGGTTTCATTAACAATGAGATGTGCTAGTCCTCTGTAGGCTTCTCTAGGCAAGGGAACTGCCGGTGCAGGATTCAGAAGCACTGGAACACCTGCAGAACGCGCCATGTTCTGCGCCTGCAAAACAGTAGTGAGTGGGATTTCTAGCTGCATTATCAATAAATCAGGTAGAGGGCCCGACAGTAGATCGAAATATGACGGGAGCAACATGTGATTGCTTTCAGGAGACAGAACAATGCGGTTTTGCCCTGACGATTCGTCCACCAGAATGATAGCGACACCGGTTTTACTGTTCGGATGAATCATAATCCCTGTCACATCAACGCCGTATCTTTGTAGATTTGATACAAGTGTCTGTCCGTACGTATCTCCCCCGACAGCACCGATCATACGAACGGACACGGCAGGATCTTGCGGCGGTTGAGTCCGATACCAATCCTGCGATCGAGACAACTTCGCACATGCAACAGCTTGATTAGCACCCTTGCCACCAGGAAACAAGGCAAATGATGAGGCACTCATGGTTTCCCCGGGTAATGGGTGGTGTTTGACGTAGGAAACGAGATCCATATTCAAGGACCCAATTACCGTAATTCGTGAGACGATGGTCGATGGTGTCGATTCTTCATGATTGGACATTGCAGTGGCGATGTAGAAAACTAAGCTTCCCTACATCTAAAAAAAATGATGTATGCTTTAAGAGATAGGCTAGATATTGCCAAAGGGATCTAATGAAAAAGAAGGCCAAATGCTGGAGGGTTGTATGATGCGGCCAAGACACAAAACAGACTCGACTGTTTTGCCCAAATTTAATGACACGCTATTGACAGAGTAGATTTTATTAAGTTAGTACGCAGTATAAATAAAAAACATTTCGGATATTTTATGTTTTGACTGCCTACGTCTATATTTCTGTTGTTATCCTCTATTATAGATGTGTATGGTATGCTCACAGTACGACTTGTATCATTAGATTGCATTTTATGTCCAGCTATTCAAGATGGATCCGATAGGCTATATTTCCAAATAAGGAAAAATAGCCTCTCAGAGCAGACAAAATAAAGGGGTCATCTTGGCGTGATGATGCGGCTGCTTCGCTTATGTTAGCCTCGAAAAATCTTTGAGGGCTTAAATATCTGGCCTGGTTTCTGGTCCTAATTTGAATTATTACTCTAACATGATCATGGAGTTAATGACCTTGTTTGATTAAGTGGGCTTGCGAATTTATTGAGGTTATAGATTGGCGCAATATTTTTATCCATTTCTATCTATTTCTCTAGCTATACGAGATTCATAATGTTTTCACTAATGACAAAAAATGCGACCGAAAAGCTTCCGCATCTACACTAACAGCGACCCGACAGTTGGGAGGAGGAGGTGAAGGTATTTCTTGTCGATCGCTAATCATGACGCCGCGTGCTTCGCCATCGCCTGTGATGACAGACACGGCCATCTCTTTGTATTCGCACAGCTCCGGCCGAGACACGACGGCAACTGCTAGAGGGTCATGCATAGGGATGGAGTCGGTTTTTGGTCGTCCTGGGAAGCGAACGGCTTGGTAATCAATATACTTAGCCGTAGCCTCACCAGCAAATGCGGCGAAGCTGGATGGAGACCTCTTCAAGTCTTCAGCGTCGGCCACTGTCAATCGAACTTTGAGCGTGCAGTCGAGGCCAACCCATCTCTGAGGCATGCCAGAACGTAAAACAGCCCGCGCCGCTTCAGGATCTGAGAAGACGTTAAATTCTCCTGGCTTGTTCCAAGAATACATAGTTCCGAAAAAGAGTCCACCCATGATAACAAGTTCTTTGATTGCCGATACGATGCGAGGCTCGAGCAGCAGAGCAATGGCTACATTGGTAAGAGGACCAATGGCAACCAAAGTTATCTGGCCTGGGTTAGCCAGAATGTGCTCGACAATTGCGATGGGAGCATAGCCTGGTGTTGGGGGTCTTGCGGTCTCTTGAAGTGCAAGCACATGAGGAGCGGGAGTCCGCTTCTGATCCGTATGAATAATCGGAGTTGATGAGCCGCGAACGAGTGGTGTTTCCTTAATGCCAAGTCGGCCAAGAAGAACACCAGTCAAGATTGTGGCACTTTCGACATCTGTGTTGCCATTGACAGTCGTAATTAAGTCCAGCTGTATGTCTGGATCCGCATGCGCCAATGCGAGCGCAAATCCATCATCGACGTCCGCACCCGCCCCCATGGACAGATCAGTATCCAGGATGATTCGTGTCGGTGCCATTTTGCAGAGTTAACCAAAATCATACAACGGTGCCCTTGGTGAGAGTTGAACAGTAGTGTCGGTGTCTTTCAGTTGTTCTTGCCCTAACGATCGATGCTCTATTAGACGAGATCATTGAAATGTTGTCTCATCCACGGTCTTAATATCATCCGAAATCTAGTTGCACCAGAAGCATACATTACATAAAACCGTCATAGATCAGTTAAAGCCTGACTCCTTTGCCACTAGCATCGTTTAAAACTTGTAGGATAAGATGTCCCGAGGTACTAACCGTTTTTGGGGTACATAGGCTACATTGCTAAGCTATTGCAGACAAGGTAGCCTATGCCCGCCACAAGCGGCGTCGACCGCCGTGTAACCGAGCGGGCAGTATTTCGAAAATTACCTTATTTGGTCAAGGATATCCACTACCTGTATATCGGAACATACGACTAAAGTGAAAACTGGGCTACAGGTTGCGGTGATTAGCAATGGCCGAGAAATATGGTCAGGAAAATTTTACGATCGTCCTAGACACAAGAGGTAATACAGCGGACTTGTAAAAAGCTAGCGGAATTTTTGTCTCTATTCTCTTTTTTCTCCAATTGTTACGTCTGGCTTTGGCGGGGAGTGAAGTCAACGCCCGACACTCTCACTGCATTCCCACTACCTCTCAGCTTTGATCGGTACCATGACCTGCACTAGTGGAAAAGTCTTTACTCCACAGTCTTCGAAAACACTCCACAGAGAATGTAAAGCTTCCCCAAAATGTTCCCCAGATAGAGTCGGGGTTCCTGCATATAGGTATAAAGGTGCAACCATTTCACCAACGAGAAGAATAACAAGCTCTCTCGCAAGAAAATCCAACCAAACATAATCCATCAGGCAGGTATTGACCATGGACATCAACGAACAGCCAAACGACAAGGCGAACCGCGCCGACCATATCGAAACGTTCAACAATGCCGATATTTCAAAGGCCATCGATAAAGCCTTCGCTTCAGGCGAGGCGGTCCAGATGCGCTCGTCGCTGGACAACTTGCCCATGCTGAAAGCGCTACGGATCTACTGGCGTATTTCTCTTATCTGTCTTTTGTCTGCTTTCTGCGCCGCCCTCGACGGTTACCGTGAGTCAATGCATCGCTCGGGCTGCCTTGTTTGAACTTCAATTTTAACAACAGCATAACCACGCCCAGAAATCTCCATTTCTAGTTCTATCGTATCCAACAAAGGCTTTATCAGTAAGATGTCTGGTGGCGGCACCGTGCTCAATCCTACACATGTGGCTGTCTGGGGAGGCATGCTCTCTACAGGGCAGCTCGTTGGTGTTGGCATCCTTCAGTTCGCTACGGATATTATTGGTCGCAAAATAGCCATGCATATTACCTGGCTCACTCTCTGCGTAGTAAGCAGATTGATTTTTACCACTCATTAACATCTGGACATTTACTGAGCCGTTTAGTCTGTATCACTTGAATCAGCTGCTTCAAATTGGCTATACTGGCTTTTTGCTAAGCTCATTGCGGGAGCTGGTCTAGGCATGATGCAAGCCATCTATCCTCTGTACATTGCTGAGCAGTCGCCAACTCAAATTCGAGGCTTTCTCACCAGCTTTTACATGCTGTAAGTTGCTCGTGCCCGGAGGTTTAAAATATTTTCGCTAATGGGTGAAGGTGGTACGTTATTGCACAGGTGTTTGCGCCATTGGCTTTGCGACAGCTGTCTTTATCCGATCCGACGGACTTCAAGATTCCCATCTACACGCAATGGGGAATGCTTGGTGTTTTGCTTATCATTAATATATTTGTTCCCGAGAGTCCTTGTAAGTCTGCACTACAAAGCATCTTTCTTGTCGGAATGCGGCTAACCAGACCTAGGGTGGCTCGTTGAGAGATCAAAGTACGATGAGGCGGAAAAGGTTTTGGCCTCAACACATAAGGGAGTGCTTGGATACGATGTAAAGAATGAATTGGTATGAGCTGGTTAAAGCCACACTGCATTTTCCTTCCTGGCGGCGAACTAACCTGTTATAGTCTATTATGATTGCCACTGTCCAACACGAGCGACTCATCGAGGCCGAGACGAAGAACCCATACCGCCAGATCTTCCGGGGCACCAACCTTTGGCGGCTCTTTATTGCATTTTGGCCCAAAGCGATGCAACAGCTCACTGGCCAAAGCGTCACAAACAACTATGGCACATATTTCTGTGAGTGAACTTTGTTTGGCAGCATGTCTAAGTCCAGTTACTTGCCATTGTTGCTGACAGGACCCAGTCCAATTGGCGGGCAATGCTTCACCATTTACGGTTACGATTATTCTCGCTGTCTGCCAGGTAGCTGGCGTCTTCACTAGTTCTTTCATCACCGACAAATTCGGCCGGCGATGGCTGACTCTTGGCCTCTTTGGGGCTGGAGCTATTGCAATTCTCGCCATCGGTATCATTGGCTCGTTTGATTATAGAAGCAAAGAGCTCGGCAGCGCTCTGGTAATTCTAACCACCCGCAAAGCTTTGTTATTACTGTACTTTTCATAAACTAATATTTGTCGCAGGTATTTTTCGCTTGCGTATCCAATTTTGGTGTCATTGGCGGCGCTGGAGTCGCCTATTCATATGTCGCCGAAATTCCAAATCAGCGACTTCGTGCACGAAGTGCGTCCATTGCGCTTATGGGCTCCTTCTGTCTCGGCCTGACGTTCAACTACACTGTGCCGTTGATGCTCAAGGTCTGGAGCGTGCGGACAGGATATTTGTAAGTTAGGTACCCGGAGTTGTGTCCTTTAGAAGAGTGAATTTGTAGCTGACCAAATAGCTTCGGGGCCACCGGTATTATTTCTTGTATCGTTGGATTCTTTGTACTCCCAGAGATCGCCAAACGAACTCCTGCCGAGATCGACGAGATGTTCGAGGACAAGATTGCGCCTCGCAAATTCCGAAAGCATGTCACTCAGGTCCAGGTCTTCCTCGAGGAAAAAGAAAATATGGAGAAAATTGGGGGGGAGGGAAAAGTTTGATCACAATGCTGTTCCTGGCTTCTTGCATAAAGCTCACACCACACTGAGGCGGTATATGAAACAAAATCAGACGTGGATGCAAAGTCTGATAGTTACAATGTGATTTCTGCTACTTTCTATTTACAGTATTGGGAATCTATATATTTGAAGCCACATAACATTATTTTTGAACCTAGAGCACTTCATCGCGTACTATGATGTGACATATCGACTTGAGAGAAGGACTGCCAATGGGATTGTAGTTTGGTCAATTCTTCTCCAAGGTCAATTCCAACAGAGTTTGTAATATATTGGAAACACTTGACAAGAGCTTCTTGTTGTAGAGGATGCGTCATGTCTTTTGCGACCCAGAGAAGAGCAGCTATTACGATCGGATCCCACTGCTCAGGAAATTTGTTTTGGACAGCGATTGCGGCAATTTTCTGCCTGTGCCAGCTCTTAGAGAGCAATTTCGGCAGACGACACGTCAGATTCAAAAGGCGGGGTTTGTATGCGAGCACCAAGGCGAATGTCAGGTGGATGATTATGTTGGTCTGGAGAGCGAGCACGCTTGTGTACAATTCAGTTGGAAACGCCGAGGTTAGCTGCTCTGTGATGGACGTATTCTCGTGCAGGAGGTTAACGGTCATCAAAATTGGTACCATCGCGGGCTGGCGAGCTTCATACCAGTCGATACACCGGGTCCACAAGAGTAGCCATGATTGCGTCGACAGATTTGGGGCACCTCTGCTGTCGCATACTGGATTTCCCATTTCCTTTGATTGCTTAGCGAGCTCTAGTTGACATAGTGACAAACATGTAGCGAGCTGCAATAGACAAGCGTCATAGAAAATCTGTGGGGAGATGCTTGTTTCTGGCACCGCTACCAGTGTAGAAATTGGTATATTGGCCCTGGGAGCTTTGCGAAACAGCAAGGCAGCGCTAAGGTCTATTACGAAGCCTGCATTAGCAACAAACGCGTATATACTAGAGTAAGTTCACTTCGATGATACATGCCAATTTTTATGTGAAAGCGCGCCAACGCCTGAAGCGGCTGTGGTAGATGTGCGAGGCCATGGTCGTCATAGCATGTATCCGCAATTGAAAATTCAGTGTTGTGCCAAGAAGAGGGAGGCAACTTTAATAGCGCCTGCAAAGACAGCATACAATGTAAAATATTAGCAATCCAGGAATCTGTAAGTGAGAGCGCTTCACTTGAAATTCCTGTCGTATGGTTCTGTAGTCTTCTCCAGGCTTCAACATGTTCTGCAAGGCTATTGTCGTGGCTGGCAACTATCCGAGCGATAGCGTCCATAAGAATCGGGTGACTTTGTGCCAGGCCAAGCAGGTCCGTTCCGAAGGAGGATCTGGGTGCATTCGAATCGATCCACGGGACTACCTTGTATCTAAAATGTTTTAAAATAGGTGCCAGCAATCCCGAAGGATGTTGTAATTTGAAGTCATTAGCTGTCGTTCTGCTGCGTTGTGAAGATGCTACATCGTTCTTAGCTTGAGCGCCTTGAGATAACTCAGAAGGGGGAGTGCAATCTTCTGAGCCTCTCTGATGATGTAGAGGGAGGCTGATATTTGATCCGGCCCATGTCTCAGTCGAGTCTGTGATAGTTGCTGCTTCAAAATCTGGAGATCTGGAAAATACGCAGTCCTATGCAAATAGGGATTTCGTCAGCATGCTACTCCATAATCATCTCAGCAAGACTATGAGATATATTAGCCAAGCATACGCTTCCATTATCAGTTTCTCCTCCTGCAGCTGACCTATTGCCATCAGATTCACGGGATGAGACGGCAACAGATGACCGCTGGGAGACGAATTTCCAGTCCTGGTATGCACAAACAACGCGTCTTGTTGTGCAGTTGTTGCATCTCGGCTTTTTCTCGTCACCTTAGAGTTTACATGGTCAGCCTATTCTAGCGTTAAATCGAAGAAACGGAGTCGAATACACAAGAGAGAAGTTCTGCGTCACTTGTCTCTTTGCGTATCAACTGCTCTGTTCCTTTCGTTGAAGAGGCAGATGCATCCTGGAACACAGAGCTGTCCTACATTTTCGGTGACGTCTTCGGCACTGAAGACAACCAGTCCGCGACCGCCTCTTATCTTCTGATATCACTCGAACTGCGGGCATTGTTCCATGAGGTCGGTTCAATTCATCAAAGGATGCTGCATCTGCATCCCCATTCCAGTTCGGAAAGGTCCACAGCCAAAAATTGAAAACCGTACCGAGCGTACGTTCATAACGAGCTAGCGGCTATGCAAACACCGGCCTAAGGAGTTTGCACGAAACGACTGACCCACGAGATGGCAAAGTAGCGCGATAGTTTTTCTAGAAAGGAACAGACTCGATCAATTTTAACGCTCCGGAAATAATTGTTTCTCCGCATTTTCTTGCACAAGTCCGTATTAGCTTCTCCGCTGTAGACGAGCTATATGCCAATAAGGGAATAGTTTGTTTTCGATGTCGTGATGTCCATTTTTCTTTCTTTATTTCTTTCTTTCTTTCTTTTTAAAAAAAAAATACATTAACGTGTTTGACTATGAATCTTTAGTGGATAGTCCTCTCCGTAACGCGGCGCTTGTACCCATGCGTGGTCGGAGCTCCATACCGCACTTGATTATCCAACTACCAGCTCTGGTCTTCTACTTTTCTTTCATCCAGCTTAGTTGCAGTCCTGGCGCAATTTTGCTACTCCAAATCAGTAGCGAACAACAAATGCCGGCCATATTTCAGAACAAATCACAAAAATGGAACCAAGCCATATAAATGGACTACAGCGCATATTAACAAATATCTAGAGTCTAGAGATGGATGATGACGATTTCCTAGCTTCCACTGCCGGCCTGGGGTACGATAATTTATGGGCGGACCCTCGTTTCCTCGAGCTGCAAGAAGAGCTTCGGTATGTTGTATTTTCTGGTCTGTCTGGTCTAAGCCCCAACAACAACAGTACATCAGAGGCTAGGGAGACCGATGCCGTAGCCACGGAACAGGGGGTCTTTGATTTCTCGGCTATCTCGATTCCCAATGTGAGATTAGCAGGTTATCTCCAGAACTGGGTCGCACAATGCGCGTCACACCTTGACAAATTCGATGAAGATGTGCATTTTCAAACAAAAGTACCACTTTTGGCCCAAAATTCACCTGCGCTTCTTTATGCGATGCTAGCATTTTCAGCCCGGCATATGGAGAGAACTTCTTGTTCGCAAAATACCTTCGATAGCCTGGAGCTGTATCAAGAGAGCATCCGTCGCCTTTCCCCCGGCCTCCAAGCCAAAGACCCCAACACGCTTGTCACGGCGTGCATACTAGCAGTGTTTGAGCTCATGGTAGGGCGATCAAAAGACTGGCGGCGGCATCTAGAAGGATGTGCTGCTCTCTTTGAGTTCTTTGGAGTTCACGGCTTCTCCCCCGGCCTCGGTCAAGCGGTTTTTTGGTGCTACGCGAGAATGGAACTGTGCAGTGCAATTATGTCTGATGGGGCCGAAACAACTATTCTGCCGCTAGATAAGTGGACTCCGCTGGGTTACAGCACCGACGTGGAGCCAAGCATTGCAGATGATGAGATCCGACAACTTTTTCAGGCTCATAGCAGGAAATCTCCAGGCGTGTATGCTCATTGGGCTGTCTACCTCTGCACCAAAGTCTGCCATTTTCAGTTCCGCAGGAACCGTATTCTTGAAATGGGCGAACCAGATCCCAAAGACAACAGGCCTTTGACCAAACGCTGGGATCTGCTTTGGAGGGAGCTAGAGCTCTGGTACAGGGATCGTCCAGAGGCATTGATACCAGTTCTTGACGTCGAGTCAGCTGGCGATCAAATATTTCCCACTATTCTCTTTTCACACTGGGCTGCCATATCGAGCAATCAGCTGTACCACACTGCGTGCATACTTATGCTTGAAATGATGCCACCTGAGCACATTCTAGCCGGCACAGAGGGTTCCGCGGTCTGGCATGCTCGTCGTGTATGTGGCATTTCTCACACCAACCCTCATATTGGGAACTGGGTCAATGCTATACAGCCGCTCTATATCGCAGGTAGACTCTTTACTCACTTGACAGAACGGCTGGAGATAGCTAAGCTGTTCAAGATAATTGACCGCGCGACCGGCTGGGGGGCTTTATGGAGATTGAAGGATCTGGAAGTGGAGTGGGGATTCGACGAAGGTGAGATCCTAAACATCATATAGCATCATAGTAAAACGCAAATGCGAAAATTTTACATTGTAATGTTATTCCAGCTATCCGCAATGCTTCAGAAGATGCTCAGGGTCTCTTTTTGTGTCTTTCAGATCAGGGCAATTAAATTCACCCGCCGCTTACTCTTATCTGAGATGGACAAGCAGTCCGGTACAATAAGATTGCTTGATCACGTTCGCCACGATATAGAGTTACTTGTCTTGCATACTTTTGGTGCAAGGCCACCCTCGTAAGGTTCACATAGGCCAAACTGCCCTTTAATCTATTGCTTCCCGGCAATTAATGTGACCTTACATGTATAGCGATACCGTGTCCGCTAAACTTAACTACTGATGGACTCTCAAAAATAAGTCTTCAACAGAACCGAAGATCTTGTGACTAGTGCTAATATATGGTGCCAATATATAGATATAAATACATGTCCATTGAGTAAGTTCCTGTCTCACTTTATATTGCCTCAAGCTTTCTGCTGAAGAGCTTTTATGCCAAGTCGGCAGTATCAACCGCCTCGTCAATCTCCATTTTTGTAGATACTTCCTGAGCAAGGTTAATGTGCATACCAGCCTTCAGTGCTTTTTGAATCTCAGCCGCCCGCTTTACAGGGCCCTTTACATCGTCCATAAATGCAAGATTAATCGTCTCTAACGTTAAACCGCTTGTCTCAGGAAAGAAGAAATAAACAATGGGCACGTAGGAGAGGTTAAAGACTGCGAATATAATGTATATTTTCCAACCAATGTTGGTTACTGCGGGTGGAATGAACATAGTGACGGCAAAGGCGAAAATCCAAAGAGTCGAGTTGGCTAGACCAAAGCCGATAGAGCGGTATTCGAGGGGAAGGATTTCCGGACCGTATGTCTGCAGACACGTGTTAGTGGAAGAGCATACATCAAGCTTTTGAAAAGATCCTATTCAACGCACCCAAACTCCAGCCATCCATCCCCAGGTATAGACTGTTTGATATGCGAAGATCATGACAGCAGCCACAATTCCAGACGTTGTCGTATTGATTTCCAACATGATAGCAATTATGAGCATCACAACCGCCATGGAAGCAGCAGAGGCCATGAAGCAGATACGACGCCCAAACTTTTCGATGAAGTACAGAGTTCCTAACGAGGAAATAAGGAACCACAGCTGCAGAAACCCTGACATCAAAAGGGCCATGTGACGACTGAAGCCCACCGAGTTTTGGAATATGTAAGTCGTGTAGTAAGCGATCTTGCAAGCAATTAGCATGTACAATAAACAGATTCAAAGACACTGAAGGCCAATGTTTACCGGTGTACCGCCGCTAAAATCTTGCATTAGGTATATACCACAAGCGATTATGACGCGACGTCGGGATTTAATTTGGTCTTTTTTGAAGAGATCACGCCACCCCTTTTGAGCATGGGCCTCGAGAAGTATGGCTTGACGAATGTCTGCCACTTCCTGGGCGATTGTGTTGGCATCTTCATTTGGCTTAAGAGATTGGAAAACCAAGGTAGCTTCCTCAATTCGCTCTTTCACCACCAGATAACGAGGAGCTGTATTATGTTGATGAAGTGTCAGAAGGAATTTCTAAGTTGATCTACAGTATTTTAGTGACAGACTTACATTCGGGCATGAACGCCAGTAACAAACTCATCAGAAGTGCCACGACGGACTGGAAGGCCATAGGAAAGCGCCACGAGAAGTCGGTTGAGTAGTTTGTTACTCCGTATTCTAGCCAGTATGCCAGAAGCTGGCCAACAATCAGAAAACTGAGTGAGCAAGCTACTAGAGTACCGCGATAATTTGGCGGCGCTGTCTCTGACTGCCAGATCGCTACATTACTCGCCACGAGGCCGAGACCAACACCTGCAACAATTCGTCCAGCCATTAGTTGTCCAACATGGTAGCTCGAACTCTGAATAACTGCTCCCGCACATAAGATCGCCGTGCCTATGTGCGCTAGGAAACGACGGCCGAAGCGGGATCCATAAATAGCTGTAGTCATTGCTCCAGTGAAGCAGCCAATCATGAAAATAGCTGTTACTAGACCTTCAATATTGGAGTCTAGGTTGAATGTAGAGACAAAGGCCGGAGAAGTCAATATACTACCCATCAAACCGTTATCAAAGCCTAAAAGATCGTTAAAAGTTTATATCATCTGTGGCGATTGCATTGTGTCGCACAAGGCACATACCAATGAGGACAAACCCCATTCCAGATGCGGCAGTGATGCCAGCTAAAAGGCTTTTGCCTTGTAGCCCAAGATAAACCATTTTGCCTTCCTAGATAGTCAATAAGGAAAGAGAGGTTTAATATTTATGGATATGTTGGAACTGAGATCAGGGCAATAGTTCGCATACAATATATGCGATCGTGTGATATGTTTGCCTTCTGTCTCTTTATATACTTCCCCAGTCCATCACACAGATGTCCCCTATTCTTTAAGAGGGTCTGCTGGTACCGCACTTTGGGCGTGTTTGCAACGTCCTAGAGCGATGGAATCTACCCCACAAAACCCCCAGTAATAGCAAATTGAGGGGATGGCGGGTCCGAAATCCGGGGTTGAGACGGACGTGAAGATTCGTCCAGCATATATCAAGCATACATACGCATAGAACGGATGAGGCTGCTCTGGTAAATTGGCTTTGGTTGAGGTGCTATTGAACGCAACAGTGCCGAAAGCCCGAAGCAGTCATTGTAATTGGCCAGTTGTTTGTCTGTTTCCTAAACTGACCCGCTTCTTTGCCTTACAGGGATCTTGCTCAGTTGCCGATGCGCCGTAAACTTAGCTATGATTGGCTTCCTGAAGCGAGCTCTTGAATACGTGAGCTCATATGTAACTTGAGATCATCATCTTGGTACGGCTAATATGACGAGTGACAAGTCGTCTTTCTCTCTTTACTTTTTTTATTTTTTTATTATTTTTTATTTTCTTTTAATTCGCAGCAACTAGAAAAGCTTAACTGAGATATTAATGTTAACTACGGGTTTCAACGCTCTAGCTACTTATTACAAGTTAAAATACTACCAAATTTGTATTGTACTTGGGAATTAACTAGTGCAAGAGATGTCAAACTATGACAGGACGACAGATATAATAAATCGACGAGATCCTTAGAAAGCACTGGGTTTTGTAGCCTTTTACAACAAAATCGAAATGAAGTGTAGCTCAACCTAATTGGTGCATGCTTGGCCCTTGTCGCACGATCAAAAGACCTGCGGTGAGGCGTGGCTGCAGTGTAGGTCGCCGTGAAACATGTTAAATAGACCTTACTAGAGCAATTTAGTAGGATACGGACGACTGACACGCATTATGATTTTGCTAAATATATGTAATCTAAGGTTTGCTATAATAGGAAACTTGAGATTGCAAAGTGACCGCGAGACTGCATCTTTACAATATGGCTCCCGCGAAGTCTGGCTATGCGATTTGCAAATAGTCAACTCTTAGTAGATACGATATAGAGCTGGTCACTTTGCAAGTTCTATTTATTCTATCTATGGGCTGCAAAAGTCATTCAAAGGGGGAAAATGATGCAACGACACCGTTCGCTGCGATTCGCTACCAGTAATAAAGACATTGCAAGTTCAGGCTCGTTCAACCGTGCCACACGAACCAGCCAGCGACAGTTGTGGAAAGTATGGTCGACTTCGAGGAGCTTAGTTGCAGGGCAAAAGTTCTCGAAGTATAAGAATGTGAAATTAAAATTTTAAATATGAAAGCCGTTCGCCCATGAGGACTAATACGATGAATGAGACTTGAGATTTCCCTCTGCAGTACTCCTCACCGGCCACCAGCAGATATGGTCCACTTTACTTGGCACGTAAGATAACTAGTGCTGCGAGCTCCGGCATCGAGTGGCTGCGACCTCTGTAATATGGGCTTGTCTATTTGGAGCTAAGCAGACTTGTAGATGGTGGGCACAGCTGCTACCGAGGACACTGGACCGTGTGGCACTAGTAGTGCCTTGATCTGGAGTGTTTATTCGGAATACGGAGTAATTACTACCGTTTTTTTTTGGATCCCCTCACCAAAGGCGGAGTCGAGGAATGAACACATGACACCGCGTGTTGTTAACCCCAGCCATTTGCGTACGGAAGCGCATTGCGCATATGCCAAATGCTGCAAGATATTATATTTATCACGACGATACCAAGATGGTAAAACGAGCAGCCAAGGCCTGCTCATCGTGTCATGCGCGTAAAACGCGCTGTGATGCTAGCGACGTCGGTCTCCCCTGCTCCAAATGCAAAGTCGACGGTTTCCAATGCGTGATTGAGCCGAAGAAGAAACGCCGGAGCAGGATCCGCATGCAAGATGTTTCCAATGCAATCCCAGAGCCGCGCATCGATTTTCCCGAGCATGTTCTGCGCCACCAGATGCCTCATTACGCATTCGTCCGCAACATTGCTCTCGGTGGTCGATCTCAGCCACTTTCCTCGAGTAAAAGACGGGGGCTAATTCTGCCAATTGTGCCTCGCGACGAAGCGGCAGATTTTCACGGCAACAGCCCGAATGCATTCACTGACGACATGCGCTTTCTGAAGCTCAAGGGCGCCTTTGACTTGCCTCCGAAGCATATCTTAGATGAATGCGTCTCTACGTACTTTAGGGTCTTCCATCCATTTTTCCCCGTCATCGATCGGCCTTCGTTCTTAGCCATTTACAAACAAAGTTCAGAAGTTGCCCTCTATCAGGGAAAGGGACCAAGCTTGTTGCTTCTCCAGGCGATAGTCTTTATTGCGGTGGCCGTATGCCCAACACTTCGCCTGATCCTTTTTGCCAAGCCTGCTTTAATTTACTAACTGCCACGATTCAGTCTATCCCGATGGACCACATTCAGGAAATGAAGTTTTCTTCTCGGCGGCAAGCACGAAGCTGCTTCCACACTCGGGCACGCGTAAGTAATTGTCTGTGAACACTTTGACATCCTAGCTATTTGTATTTCTTTTCGCTCATCACATTTATGTGTATCGCTAATATCACACCAACAGTACCTCCATCAATTTGATTTCGAGTCTGACGATATTGTGACAATCCAAGCCCTGCTGCTCATGAGCCACTACTATCCTTCTATCGCAGAGCAAAAGCACACTTGGTACTGGGCCCATCAAGCAATTGGCTTGGTCCAAGGTGCAGGGTTGCACCGAGACTGCGGGCAAATTCCTGAACGAAAGCTATGGGGGAGAATTTGGTGGTGTTGCCTAGTGAGAGACAGACTCATCTCTCTTGGAACGAGCCGGCCTATGCACATTAATAGCTTAGACTGCAGCGTCCCCCTTCCAACAGCCTCAGACCTCGATGAAGACCAAGACACTGAAGACGATCTCGCAATAAAAGCAATGTTCGCCGATTTGGTCAAGCTTTGCTACTACATCGAGGGTGTCTTATCCCTACCGTATGTCGCGCCTGAATCGTTGAGAAACCAGATTTCAGTATGTGAATCGACTTTGCGAACGTGGTCAGCAAATCTCAGCCCTGCTTCCCGCCGAGACAGCGATAGCTCTGTCACTCCCATAAATGGCAGTGTTCCTCTCTTATATAGGACATTACTTCATCTGATGTACAAGTGAGCATATTTCACTCTCCTTCACAATGTCAATAGCTTGAGATTCACAATATTCTCTAGTGTTGTCTTGATTACGGTCTTGCAATCAAGTAGTACAATGGACAAAGATCGAGTGGACGCCTCTAGACCACCATCGATTGACGCACGAACAGTCGCGACTGATTCTACAGAGCTACTTGAAGAGCTTCTGCAATTGGATTTGGTGAAATACTTGCCAACACAAAGGTATGAATTACCTATGCCGTGTGATATTTCCAGCCAGTATAAATTTGTCAGTTTCTAATATCGCTCCTGACAGTGTTACTGTAATTCTGCCAGCACTCATAGTACAAATGCAGTCGATGCGCCACGCTGCAGATATGAGTAGCTACGAGCTGTCAAAGAAGCGCTTCAATGTTTGCATAGGAATCTTAAAGCAGCTCGGCCAAACGTATTGGCATGCGAATTTTTATCATGACATCTTCCAGCTCGCAGCATCGAGCCTGCCAGATAGCGTTGACGGCCAAGAGAGCCAGATGTCGGTTAATAGCCAGTCAAGGCCTGATCGGCCAAAACGCCCTCTGCGAGCTAAAAATGCGGCTGAGGGAAATGGAGTGACCTTTTCACCCGCACTGCATGAGACATTCTCAGTTGGCGACCGCAGGGTAGGGTTCGGCTACACACTTTCCCAAGGGCAAGATAGAGTCTCTAGGACTCTTCCCCTGTCTGTGTCAGAATTTTCTGCAGATAACAGCATCTTCGGTGGAGAACGAGAAGTCCTCAATGTGATGCCATCAGCCGGGATGGAAACATCTACGTTTATGGGACAATGTGATGACATTGAATGCCAACTTCATTTATTTGATGGATGGTTCGATGATGATACATTATTTCAGAGCCTCTTTCCGTCAGTGTAGACAGAAGTCGCAACTAGGTTAGAAACAGCACTCTATATATATTAGTACATAAGACGTCTGCAAAAAGAAAAACACAAAATTCTACCTCAGTGCAGAAGCCATACTAATTTACAAGTTTGGTCCATTTATGATTTTCTGGCCCTGCTCACTTTGCCAGAACGTGCCACTCGGATACTCATACGTGGCAATTGCTTCAGGCTTGTATTCCACGCTGTATCCAACTTCCCATGGAGTGAGAAAATAACCATTTTCCATCTGAACCGGGTTTTTAAGCACCTGGCTAAAAGAGTTTATGTGTTCTAGGAGGCTCTTCTGACCCGAGACACAGACATAGTTCAGAAGTGCCAAGTGTTGCGTATATTCGTTCAGACCGATACCTCCGCTATGAGGGACTACGGGAATGTTGAACCTAGCAGAGAATTATTAGCACGATGTTACATACACTACCCCCGGGAGAAGGAAGGGAGGTTAGAAGAAGAGTTTTCTCACTTCTTGGCCATTAACAAAACCGCCAGAACTTCATTGACGCCGCCTAATCGACATGCGTCAATCTGGCAGTAGTCAATCGCTTCGGCCTGGAGGAGCTGCTTAAAAATAATACGATTTTGACAGTGCTCGCCAGTTGCAACTCCGACTCCGTAAGGTTTCAATGATTTCCTGATCGCCGCGTGGCCCAGTATGTCATCCGGGGAAGTTGGTTCTTCGATGAACCTGCCGGACAACGTATATTAGCTATGTATCTCACCCCATGGTGTGAACTCCGGCATGGAAAATAGAGCTAGATATGGTATAAAACTTACAAAGGCTTGAACGGGACAAATTTTTGCATGATTTCAATGGCTTCTGGCACGGTCCAGACCTGGTTTGCATCAATCATGAGTATGCGGTCAGGACCGATAATGTCGCGTGCGATTTTGAGGCGGCGTAGGTCATCTGCGACATTTCCGCCAACCTTCAGCTTGAACTTGTCCATGCCAGCATCGAGGCTTTGCTGGATCAGTTCTTTCATTCTCTCGTCTGTAAACCCCAACCACCCTGCCTGAGTTGTGTATGCAGGGACGGCTTCGTTCTTGTGTGCGTCCTTAAGTCGCTCTTCCTTGCTGGGGACCATCTTCTGCAACAAAGCAACCGCTTCTTCTGGTGTAATGGCATCCTGGATGTACCGGAAGTCGATGCATCTCACAAATTCCTCGGGGCTCATGTCGCATACGAGCTTCCAGAGCGGCTTTTCCAGAAATCTACCCCACAGATCCCAGAGAGCGTTGACGCACGAACTCAGGCCTAGATGTATGATGCCCTTCTCGGGACCCACCCACCGGAGCTGAGAGTCTGCAACGAGATACCGCCACGTCTTGCCCATGTCCTTCGTGAGCTCGCCGAGGGTCTTGCCGATAAGCCGCTCTCCAATCTGGCGAGCAGCTGCTGTACAAAGGTCGTTGCCTCGGCCGATGGTAAACGAGATGCCATGTCCAGTGAGATGAGTATTTGTCTTGAGGCGAACGTGGGCTGCACTATAGTCTCCAGCGGGATTCATGGCATCTGAGCCAGATGCGTCTAAGCTGGTAGGGAATCGCAAGTCTAGTAGTGAATGCGTCAGGTGAGCATGGCTTTCTATGGTCATGCGCAAGAGTCAAATGTGCACAGAAATCCGCCAACAACACGCACCATAGGTCTCGACTCCCACGATTTGGACGTCATAGATAGACAGGTGAGCTGCCTCTGTGGCTCCATTTACAATACTTGGTGACATGGTAAGAGAGCGTCAGTTTAGAGATGGAAATATTAGACGTGCAAGGAGTATGTAGTGAGGTTAGGCGTCGAAAACAACAGAATCCTAGTAGGGCCATACTTCCTTTTCCCTGAACCACACTCCAAATATTGCTTTCTTTAAGTATGCATGCCATTATAGATAGGCCATCCGAAGCCGGCCATCTCTCTACAGCCAAGAAAGCTTACCACAAGTCATAACTTTGGCGGGACACAAGCACCATCTTCTCCATGGCATAGGGTGACAAGTTCCCAATAAAAAGAAAGCATCCGGTCCTACGGTCTTTCATTAAGTGGATTTATACCTCCATTTACTCCAATACTGACTTCACTGACCAATCAATCATCATTATCCGGTGCATCGGCAGGTCACTGAGACGAAGAAGTTGGCCCATTCCGGTCACGGAAAATTGGCGATGTGCGAGGCTCATCATCCTAGTTTTCTTGTTTAGCCAATCACAGCACAAGTACCGGCATTACGGCACTTACAAGTCACCTCCCCAGATTTCTCCCCACATCCCCAGTCTGAGGACTAGTACCAACTGGGACACGAGACACTATTAAAAGAATCGAGATAGAAAGGAACTATAGTTGCTGTGGATTCGAAAAATAACATAAAAATCCAAGCAGCGTCGTCCTCAAGAAAACACACATTTTTGCAACCAGCAATGACCCAGTATTCTGTTGCTACTTTGCAACAACGTTGACTCTTCTTGCCTAGTTACGACCTCAACGGTATATCATGAACGATGGATATAGACACTATTAAAGTCGGCGACCACCAAGCCGCCAACGGTGACTGCGATCATGTCGAAAGCACCAAAGCTCTTCCAGATCAAGATACATTGGCACATCAAGAGCTCTACCGTGAGGCTCTAGAGCGATATCCCAATGACGATGCTATTGATACTGCCGAGGAGAGAAAGCTTGTTCGGAAACTTGACCTTCGCATTCTACTGCTTTTGGGTATCTGCTACTTCTTTTACGTAAGTCATGCATGGCCTGTGCCTTATATCTCTACCGTTATGTGGCTACCTTTCTACGACAGGGGAATTTATATTTGTTGTTTCCAGTCTTAATATTGATTTTCTTTACATTAGTATGTAGATAAAACGACTCTTTCCTATGCAGCAATCTTCGGTATCAAAAAGGATCTCAACCTCCACGGTAACCAATACTCATGGCTCTCAAGCATATTTTACTTCGGTTGGCTAGGATGGTCTATTCCGTCCAATTTCATCATGCAGAGAAGCCCTCCTGCTTGGTACCTTTCTCTAAACATATTCCTTTGGGGCGTTTTTCTCATGTGCCAAGCCGCGTCGAACAATTTCGCAACTCTTGCAGCACTTCGCGTTATTTCGGGTGCCTTTGAATCCATTGCGGATCCGGCCTTTATGGCTTTTACGGCAATGTTCTATACCCAAGAAGAGCAGCCATCCCGCATATCGGCCTGGTATGCGTGGAACGGGATTGGTGTGGCTGGCGGTGGTCTCTTAGGTTCGTGATCAGCACAGCATTGGATGCCCAGTGTACAGCTTGTAATTTCTTTTTAACATGTCAATTTAGGCTACGGTATCGGTAACATCAAGGGCGACCTTGCATCTTGGCGATATGAGTTTCTCACCGTCGGCGCTCTTTGTTCATTCTGGGCCGTTATCCTGTTTCTGGCACTTCCCAACTCACCTGCGACTTTTCGAGGATTTACGCACGACGAAAAGCTTCTCATGATTGCACGGATGCGACGAAACCAAACCCGCTTCGAGCAGAAGGGAATAAACTGGGCTCACATAAAAGAAGGCTTTCTCGACTACAAGACCTGGCTTTATTTCTTTCTCGGCTTTTTAGGCGCTGTCCCTAATGGAGGTATTTCCAACTTCTCCACACTTGTCATTCAGGGTCTTGGATTCAACACGCTAGACACTGCACTGTTGAACATTCCACAAGGTGTGATCGTGGTCATTTGGATCGTGCTCGGTGCAGTCGCAAACAAGTATATGCCGCGAAATAGCCGCACATTGGTGTGCGCTCTCTTTATGCTTCCCACAATTGCCGGCGCTTTGGGATTCTTGCTGGCCCCAACAGATGCCTACGTCGGACGTCTCATATGCTTGTAAGATGGTGGCTCTTTTGAGCATATAAACTTGCATTTATCTATCTCATTTGGCTACAAATCAGAAACATGCTAATACAATATTAATATACGCAGCTATCTTACCGGGTCCTACCAAGCCTCTTTCATTATTGGCCTTTCTCTCGTTACAAGCAACACCGGTGGCCAATCCAAGAAGATGATCGTGGCTGGTCTCATTTGGTTTGGCTCCTGCATTGGCAGTATTTCCAGCCCCTTTTTCTACAAAGACAACCAAGCGCCATCTTATCATCTAGGCATCGGATCGCTTTTGGTTGCCAACATTCTAGAGCTGATACTATTTTTCATCATGCGTTTTGCGTTTATTTGGGAAAACAAGCAGAAAGAGAAGCAGAGAGAGGCCCTGCGGGCTCAGGGCATTGTATACAATGACACTGATGGCCTTAACACCACTGCATTTGAAGACCTCACTGACAAAATGAACCCGAACTTTGTCTATGTATACTAAATAAGTAAGACTTCATTTTTCACGACTGAGTCGATGTCCCTATTTTCTATAGCCCTTTAATGTAGACATTTTGAACCTCTGAATGTGCCAGGATGGAGAATGCCCACATAGTGCATAAATCTTGCCTTTGTGGGCTTGTGGCGTCATATGACCGTGTCTACCTGGGGCGGTGTCGATACTAATATCTCTTCGCCCTAATACGCGAAGGTTGCAGACTAGTGTGACACTACAAATGCTGAAACATGTCCCAGGGGTACTGTCCACACAGTTGTGCCTTTTCCCCCTGTTGGTATAGCTGACTCACTCATTGCGATACAGCATCTGTCTTGAGAACTAAACAACCTCGGCCTAAAAAAAAATAGATTTTTTCATTAGTCAGGTCGAGTTATCTATCATCATGACCAGTTGACAGATTTCCTCTTAGTTCTGGGTCCTGTCTGATGCTCCCGTTTGTTTACCAACTACGTATTTTATATTTCAAACTTGTTGAGTGTATGGTTGTCGTATATAAATTTGGATATTGGCATGAATTCTACACGATCCCCGGAGCTATAAAACTCTGTCGCCTAAGCATATTATAGCCTTGATCCTTTATTCAGCGAATTCGTCTGGTCGCGGAATAGTTTGACCATCTGTCTTATAGCCAGGTCGAGCAAGACATCTTCGCTGCCACCGGGAATCTTGGCTCCAGGAACTTCGCGCCATATTTCTGTTGGTTTTTGATTAGCGGGGGCCAAGATGCAAAGGAAAATCACGCTCGATGAAAGAGAGCGACAGTGTGGAGAAGGCTTCTAGTCAGACACAAATGAACTTACTTTCTGCGATTTCTCCCTGACCGGTACGAGTGTAGCCGTTTCCTCCAAAAAGCAAAACGGCACAGCGTGCGCACTCGTCCAGAACGATTCCTGCATTGGCTTTACAGAGAGCGGTCAGACCGCCCAACTCCCTGTCGGCATCCTTTTTGGACATGTTGGAAACCTGATATGCAAACGACTCCACCCATGCCGTTTGCGACTCTAGCATTGCAGCGCACTTTGCAATTCTGTGCCGCACGACAGGTTGGTCGATCAATGGCTATTTGAGGCGATGTAAGTCAGCTGGGGACCGCGCTTTTGCAATGTAGAGGATACAATTTTTTTTACCTTGCCAAACGCCTCACGTTTGAGACAATATGCAAATGCCGAGCTAAGAGCCACCCTAGCCTGTCTGGTCACCCCAATGGAGATATACAGCCGCTCATGATTGAAGTTGTTCATGATGTAGCTCATACCCTTACCTTCCTCGCCGATGAGATTCTCGCGGGGGACCTTGACCTCGTCTAGCTCAATGAAGCTTGTTCCGGCAGAAATCTGCCCAGATACCTTGAGCCGCCGAGTAGCTACACCCTTCTGATTCTTCAGTGGTATCAACAGTAGCGAGATTCCACGAGCTCCCGAGCCCTCCGGACCTGTTCGAACAGCCGTGGTTGCGTAGTCTGCCATGACTCCATTTGTGATCCACTTCTTGGTTCCGTCGACGATGTAGTACTTGCCACAGCTGGAGAGCTTTGCGGTCGTTGTGATATTAGCTACATCTGACCCCGCGCTAAGTCCGCGAAACAAACACGATCAGTTATATTTCTCCATCTGTGTATTTCTCAAGTGAAAGAGATAGAAAAAAAAAAGAGGCGCGTGTTGAATGACTCTTACTCTGGCTCTGTGATAGCAATGCAGGCGCGCTTGGTTCCCCGAAGCAGATCCGGCACGACACGCTCTTGCAGCTGTGCATCGGCATATAGCAACAGGGGTGGCACGCCGAAGGCCATGCCAGTCGTTATAGCACCACAAGGACCAGCAAGGCCTGCGCGGCTCATCTAGGCGGACCAGGCGTGTGAGAAATGGGAGATCTGAGTGGTCTCTCTTATATCAAAGGTGAATAGTGTCTTTACCTCGTCAGCATAGATCAGGCTATGCAGGGTGTTCCAGTCCTCGACCGGGATGTCGCCTGGCATCTTTGTGATGCCAAGCTTTTTTAGCCAAGTAACTGGCAGAGGCGCCGGCAAGGCCGGGATCAGGAATCCACCTCGTGCGAATTCGCCAAATACATGAGGAGGGACTTCTTCAGCCGTCTCCCATTCGAGCGCATGTCGATTTAAGTGCTCATCAATGAATCGCCTACAATCCGCCTGCAGCTTCCTGTGGGAGTCGTCGAAGTAGGGCGAGGGCAGGCCACGGAGCCATGGTGGCTCGGCAAAGGGTACAAGAGCGGGGGGATTCGACATGGTGATGTGGTCAGATGATTTTCAGCAGATAATTGTTCAATGAGAGTGTTGCTGATTGCATGTTCTCGAGTTTCGATGGCACCAGTGTTGGTTTATATGCTGTAAGAGAAGGGCAAGAACCGAATGGGGTAGCGCTAATGCCGAGGTATTCAGTGGGGACACCTGGGGATTTTGCTTAGTCTGCTTGGTCTCCCGTAGGCTTAACTGCAGAGCACCATCTTAGAGAGAACGGCGACACCTTAGGTATCGTATGGGCAATAATAGCTTATAACATGTTATCAAGACAGAACTTGTACTTGCTTGACGAACCTTTTACATTGCAACAATTTGAATGCAACTTTATGCCATGTAACAGTACTTGTAAAATTTAGCACCGTAAAAATGAATAATGGTAGCTCCGCTCAGAAAGTGGCCGTGATAGACTTGTCTTCAATTCGGTTAGTTCGTTATGTAATCCTGCATGATGTCTTTCTCTGCATAAAGTCTACCTCTGTGACGTCTTCGTCCCTGCTCGCCCCCGCTGCAATGGGATTGGCCTTCGACATACTCGATGATCCGTAAGGTCTCTTCAAAGTACGTAAGCCTTCTGCATTGTTCGGCGATGGGATATTAAAATTTGAAGGATACCTGTAGCTCAGCGATCTCGGATTCGAAGGTAGCGATGAAAGTCAACCAAAGCAGTCTAAACGATCCATACATCAGATTCGGGTTGACGAGCTCGTACAGGAATAGCAAATCGTGCACTTGATCTATGTTTGACTACAGTAACATCACGTTTACGATGTAGGCGTCTCCATAGAAGTAGATGAACAATACATCCTGTACACTCTCTGAGATGTCAGTCAGCAGGTTGGGGCTGTCGGCCGGCGTACTCACAGAGTGGCTTTCCAAGGAATTGATGGTGCACTCGATCGACCACGCCTTGAGTGAAGAGTCGTAGAGGTCGTTGTCGTTCTCTTCACCGTGTTCGACAAGGTTTCTTTTGTTGCCGAGGTGAACCACCCACGACAGGCAAAAGAGCAGCTCCTCAAGTACGCTGAAGATCTCTGGATACATGGTAGCTATAGAAACGTCGACCTCGTAGTAAAAGGAAAAAGCAGGTGTGTTTTGGTTAAATATTTAAATTAATATACCTAGAATGAAGAAAATGTGATGTTTCTTTGGCGATTTTATCTTTTTCTAACGTATTCACAAGTGCCAACTTTCGTCTACGATAATGCCTTAAGAGATCACTATGCCAGAATGGAAAATTATTTCTGTTGATACAATCGTTTCTCGTGCTATTATTAAAATGGTAACGGATACAGGATAGTTATGTTTGCCTAAGTAGAAGCCGTAGCCGACTCCGCCAAGCGCCCCATTTGATGTGGATTTGACAAAACCGAATTTCATCGACTCCTGGTCAAATGGTCTAGATGGTTATGACTTCGTGTTAACAGATTCTTCTGCTCCGCGAAGGTCCACGGTTCAAGCCCGTGTTTGATCACGATATTCCTCCTTTCTTATTTTTTTTGGTCTTCCTGTCATTCTCTTAGCTAAGCTGTGCAACAGTCGAATATTCTACATGAATATCCTCAGAAAAGATTCCTTTCCCAGAGATGTTGTGCTGTAGCTTCTTTCACCTGCGTAAGGTAAATTTTTCGGTCTATGTTACGGCGGCGTGAGGGCTTATCGCTGCATCATACGATAATAAGATCGCTATTAAAGTACCCAGCGCTTAAATCCTTCACTAGAGCTAATCACCACTGTGCCAGCGCACTTCGTAACAGTCTATAGCTAATGCAATTTGAAAATTGAGGTAGGCCTAATTGCCATTACGTTCCTATAGTGTGACGAATTTTTTAGTGCTCCTGGGAGATTGGGACAACTAGTTACGTGAGACCACCATAATCAATGGGACTGAGGCTGAGAGTGAATTTGGAGCATTGGAGGCTGGAGTCATAAAGAGAAGGTAGGTAGGTAGATAGGTACCATAAGTCTTCTTGCTTTATATTCTTTTGGTTGCTACTAAAAACTATTTGACCAATCTTCAGCGTGTAGTGACCTATCCTATTGTTATTTCTATTTCTATTCAAGTCGCAATTATTTCTCATACCCCTTTCTTTCAGTACCGTTTCAGAAGAACTTGAACCGTCTGTTGCTAGCTGCGATGCCTTATGGCTGACATCCTCCTTTTAACTAACACCACCAGGTCTCGGATTTTTTTTTTTTTTTTTTTTTTTTAAAATCGCACTACCATTACACTACATAAAGAACTTACAGTGCTTTTAGCGACTAAAAAATTAAATTCTCTCCCGCCGGGAATTGAACCCGGGTCTTAGCCGTGACAAGGCTACATACTGACCACTATACTACGGAAGATTTTTGGAGGTATGCCGCCATTGTAGTGGGTGGTTCTTGATTGGATGACGGGGGTTCTACCATTGTATGTATGCTCTCTATCTTAATCGGGGGCGAACAAAAGCACCAGAGCGAGTACTTTCACAGTAGACAGACTACTTCGTAAATATCTGTAGATCAAACTAATCAAAAACAGCTATTTAGGATCTTCTAGCTGATCATATTCAATTGCTGGATCCCTACCTGCTTTGCGACTAGTATTTGGTTTTAGGAACCACAACCAGCAACGATGTCAACAGTCCCAACGGGGCTGTGGTCAACCTGGACAGCTGGCTAGTGTACGATGTAATAGATCAGATCGACGTCCGCGACGAGGCAATATTCATAGGGCTCTCATTATACAACGGCAGCAAGGAGCCTCTAGACCATGATATACTTCTCTGTATATTGCACAGGCTATATTTAAGACGACTTGATGTGTTACAGTAATCCGCAGGATAACACCGCGGTGCGCAAACCTGTTGCTGCTGTCTCGGAATGAACACCTATGGCCAGCTTTTGATAGCAGGTATCAAGGCCGTGTCGCTTTATATTCGGACTCATTTATGCATATAGAGAGTTCAAACCATTTAATGAAACTGTAGCCAGATTGATTAAGTACAGCCATTATTGATCGTTTTACAAAAGTCATTGAGCATAGCGTTAAAAGTAGAAAAAGTATCATTTTGGCTAGGACACACGTGCGCCATGGACATAAAGCATGGACTTAATCGCTGGCTTCCTGTTTATCCCCGTCTTCAACCAGAAAACACACGTTCTATTAAGCAATGGAAGTGGAAAAAGTCTTTCCAAGCTAAACCCTTTTAAGTATGCCACCTTTATTTCCGTGTAAGTCAAGACATACAACGGTCTGTTACATCCTCTGCTCGAAGCTTAAAGAGAGGGAGTAAACCGAGTATAAAGGGCAGACGACTTTCCTTCGATATTCGAGTAGTTTAAGCCCGTCATTGACGTCTCGTCGTTTCACTTCATACATTTCAAGTCAAAATACAACGAACTCTGATAAAATGCTTTTCCCTCACCACGCTCTCATCGGCTCCGCCGTCAAGATTCCCATCAACGAGGCGTCAGCTGTCCTCTCCTTCAGTCCTGTTGTTATCCGTGCTTCGGGACGCAGAGTCGACTTGCAGATGCGCGTCTCAGCACCGGCAACGGGCAGTGCCATCCCTATCATTCTCCTTTCGCACGGCCACGGCGGGAGCAATTGGCTCTCCTCTCACGAGGGCTACACGCCCATAGCTGACTTCTGGGCCGGACACGGCTTCGCCGTCATCCAGCCGACGCATCTGAGCTCCAAGACGCTCGGCTACGTATTCGATGATGACAATATCAGCGAGCTATTTTTCGAGTCGCGCGCTCAAGACATGACGCGTATTTTGGACAACTTGGACGCAATCGAGGAAGCCGTCCCCCTACTCAAAGGCCGCCTCGACCGCACCCGCGTGGCGGTGGCAGGCCACTCGCTTGGTGGTCTGACGGCCAGCGCCCTGCTAGGTGCCGTCAACACGGACCCGCGCTCTGGCGCTGTACTACAGCTGGCCGACAAGCGGATCAAAGCTGGCATCATCATCGGCGGCACGGGCTGCGGCGGTACTGACTTGTCTGAAAGCGGTAAGCGCCTGCTTCCGTTTTACGGCCTCGACTTTAGCAGTATGACAGCACCCGCGCTTGTAGTGTGGGGTGACGAAGACGTGGGCCCGCACCTGACCGTCCGCGGTGCCGACTGGCACAATGACCCTTACACCTTAGCACCAGGCCCCAAGGCCTCGTTCTCTGTCAAAGGCGGGAAGCACGGGTTTGGTGGTATTAGTGGGTGGGATGCAGCGGAGACAAAAGACGGAAGCCCGGAGCGGCTGGCGGCGGTGCAGCGGATGACCTGGGCGTATCTCAAGAGCCAACTGTACGACGGAGATAAGTCCTGGGAGGAGGCTTGTAAGGCATTGAGAGAGTTGCAAGAACTGGGTAGCATTGAGAGCAAGTAGACGTGCAAGTGCGAAATAAATTTTCTTCAAAGGCGCATATATTTCCTTGATTTCTATGTAAATTCATTTCTTTTTTTTTTTTTTTGCGCTTCTATGCAGGCCTTGGCCACGAACCATAGGCAACAAGACGCTGGATATAGGAGACTACATTTACGCAAAATACACTATTTGTGCGTCGAGTTTGTTGTCAGGTCTATAAAGTAATCAGCTTGAGTTTTCATAACTGCATACCCTACACGATGTTCAACTCCGAATCCCTTGTCTCAGGTATAGGATAGCAGCACTCTCAGTAACTTGGATATTGTGTGGCTAGGAATATAAAATCAGATGTTTTGGATCTTTCCATAACTCCAGAGGATTAAATATTATTACTTCTAAAGTTTTTTGCACTTTTAAGTATTCAATGTTTTAACAATCCATTGGCTATTTGTCACGGTATCGTAGTGGGACTCCACTAAGATTTGGAACTAAGTAGGACGTCTTCACTGAGCTGACTTTTAATGTTGCGAGCGGTAATACGGAGTAGTAATATCTGAAACATCAAAAAACCGCACAACCATATCAAGGTTTTCTAAATTGAAGACATAGGATTGCAGAGACTTGTTCCTGTTAGATAATTCTAACAAAATAATTGACTTTTGCATTACATATTTACGTGTCCTGATGCGACCCCACGGGCCGTCTTTCGAAATGTGTTATTGTTTTAGAAGAACAGGGTCAAGCCTCTAGTACAATAGATCTGGAGCAGGAAAGCAATATTGTCGCGATAAGTGTGTTAAGCCCGAGTAAATCATCTTTTTAGTGCGACGCTGGTCTTCTGTCAGATTTGTTGAGCCTTCTAACGAATATGGCTTATGCCTAACACAGATCCCGCCATTCCATGGTCACTGCAAGCACGACAATTATACACAGGGATTTACAAGTTGACGGATCGCTGCGCATCAAATAGCGTTACCGGCTGTTCTATGTCGCTGCTTCTGCAAAGAAAGAAGGCCCTTGCACGTATTGGTGAAACAGGGGTAAATACAACGTAAAAGTACACAGTGGAAACAGGACAGGCACCTGTTCTAAAACAGGAATTAGGCATCAATGTTCGATATTCTTTTTCGATTGCATGCTGTACTGTGGCTGTGACAGGCACCTGTTCTAAAACAGGAATTAGGCATCAATGTTCGATATTCTTTTTCGATTGCATGCTGTACTGTGGCTGTGCAATAGGCAGCTTTCAAAATTCATTATACAAATTCTAGGCCCCTTGAAGAAGTAGAATAAGTATGTTGAGTACGTCACTGTGAACGTATGATGGGGTGGTGAACGACCTCCAAATAGACCAATTACATTGCGCTGATTTCAAACCATGACTATCCACAGGTTTCCCAAAGGGTGATAGTAAACAATTTGTGCTACTTGTACGTCTCTTTAATAGTACTTACTCCGAAAGTCCGTGGCTTGAGGCTCATCGTGAATTGTGTGGCGGTAGGGCAGTGGCATGTTCTATATAGATAGCCATGGCCGATCTTTTATGTAGGGCACTACAAATTTGTCGGCCAATATGTTTGTCTGCCGAGAGCTCTCCCTGGTTCTAAGTCAACAGCTCTCTATAGCTCTAAACTCTAAAATCAAAACCTAAATTCCCTTTCTAGAGATGCAAGCGGTACGTCGTATCACGACAGGCCTAGGTGAGCTACCTATCTCTTTACCAACAGACACCTAGCGGTGCAGATCTTCAGGTCGCGCACAAAAGCCTAGTCATCCCAATAGAGCAACTCTATGAGCAAAGAATTGCACCACGAGAGTTCTGTTCTACCTTACTGACAAGTCAATACAGCATGGGCTGGTGTGTCAAAGCAGGTCGCGTCTCCGGCTCAATCGGTCTTCGTCTCTCCAGATCACGACTTGGCCTTTGGCATTCATATTCCCAACAACTCGGACACCGACATATACTTTACACTGGCGGCCTCGCTTAGTGTCAGCTGGGCAGGTATAGGTCTAGGCTCCGACGTTATGAAAAATTCACTGATTCTCATGGTGTACACCTCGGCGAATGGTAACAACGTCACATTCTCTCCCCGTTTATCGACCGGACACCAAGAACCAGTCTACTATCCTGCCGTGCAAGTTGAGGCCCTTACTGGTACCGGCGTAGATGACAAGACCCTTGTTTACAGCGGAAGATGTCTCAACTGCCGCCAATTCCCTCACGGCCAGATCGACGTATCCTCCACCGCTCAGAGTTTCATTTTTGCTACCGGGCCCGGAGACTCCATCCACAGTGACGACCCTGCTGCCAGCATTAAGTATCATGACACTTACGGCACTTTCACTATGGACTTGACAACGGCCACGGGGAGTGGGGGTGCGCCTGTTCTCAGTGGCCTTCTTGACAGCTCCAGCTCGTCTGGCACGGTTGATGGAAAGATCGACACCGGCAACCGAGACTGGGTCCTCGTGGCTCATGGTGTTATTATGATATTCTGTTTCTTCGGCTTGATGCCTTTCGGCATTGTTCTATTGCGCATCTTTGGTCTAGTGAAGTGGCATGGCATCAATCAATTTGTGGCAACAGTCGCTACGGTCATTGGTGCTGGACTTGGCCTCGCCGATGCCCAATACTACAACGCGGTCAGCAATTCTCCCTCTTTTTCGTTCCTCCTATTCTATCAGTGATTGCGCTCCTTTATATTATCTACGTCGTGCTAATTGTCTGCCGCAGACTAAGAACTACTCACATGCTCACGAAATACTTGGTCTTATTGTTGCCATAGCGGCTATTATACAATTTCTCCTAGGCTTTTTCCACCACCGCACCTTCAAACGTACCAAACAAACGACTAAGATGGCGCCAATTCACGTGTGGCTGGGCAGAATTCTCATTCCAACTGCCATCGTCACTGGATTTCTGTGAGTGCCTCGCCCTAGTATTTAGACTATTTGCATCCTTATGGTGTTGCTAACCCGACCACACCAGTGGCTTCCCGCTTGCACAGTATCCAAAATACGATTACATTCTCGGCGTGGTCGTTGCTTTAGTTATCGTCGCTGGCTTTTTAGTGAAAGTTGTGAGCTCGCGATTATCTGCCAGAAATCGTCCTTACCCATCTTTTATCGAACTGCAGGAAAATCTCCACTAGGGAAAATCAATACATTAGTTTCAGATGACAGTGTCTCTTATCCATTAAAAGGAAGACAGGCCAAATGCCTATTTCTTTAATTGAAAGGCTCAGAAGCTCACAGGAACCCAAGATTATACGAGTGCGAGTATTTCATGGTGGTTACGATCAAATCCGAAGTGGCTCAAATGACGAAAAAAGAGAATAGCTTTGCATAAAACACAGACGAATGAACGCGTAGATTTTTTTTTTTCATTTCTATTTACTTTTTTTTTCTAGCGTAGGACCGACGCAATGCATGTATGATAATCATTTACGAAGCTATCGAGCTGAATCTAGCAGACCGGGCCTTAAAAAAAAATCCGTTCGCATATGATATAAATTGTAAGGCTATTTAAGATCGTCTCCTATATCTGCATATTTGTCTCCTGCCGTCCTCTTGCCGCTCTTGATATGATGTGTAGTTGATTTGATCCATTGCATCCTTCAAGCATCTAGAACGCCGCCAATAAGCGGTTTGCGTTCCCAAATATCGCACTAAATGCCAGCCTCTCATATGGGCTCCTCTGGATTACCCCAAGTATAGTTCTTTAGATCTCCTTGTATGGGAAATGTGTGAGATGAAGCTGGAAGATATTCATCTGGAACAAATTGTAATAGTTTTTGCTTTTACTTATCATGGAGACGATAGACACGGTACATGATGTTACGACCATCTGAATAAAAATATACGGACTGTTGGAGAGATTTATTTCTGTAGTTAGATGATCGTTTTCATCAGCTGTGATGGCAATTAGAATTGAAACAAGAAAGTGAAAAAGCTGCGAGAATAAAAAGGGAAAGAGGAAAGACAGTTTAAGCTTGCGTGGCTCGGCAGCATCCTTTATTTGCCAATGCTGTATCTTAAGTTGACACATTATTTTATGACCAATAACAACAAGTATATGTCACTGCTATGTCTAAATGTTTATATTCTAAGCTTTTGTTGCCTCGCTCTCTCGAATCTTACCTATCTTGCTCTCTAGTTGAGAACGGTTACGCGGTACGAATCGGATACCGAATGGTTTTGGGCTGTTTAAGATCATGCCTGGTGTACATCCGAAGGAAGTGTAATCTTTGGGAGGTGGGTTGGCCGGGTCCATTTCCATTCGAAAGTTTAAGATGATGCGAATCAGAAGGCCGTACATAATACGATTGGCAATTTGCCAAGCCGGGCAGATACGCGAACCGATGCCATAGCTGGAATGTGGTACGGTGCCTAGCTGGTCTAGGACTGGATTGTCAAGCCATCGCTCTGGGCCGAAGTCATGCGCCGTTGGCCCGAAAACCTTTTCGTCTAAAGGAGTTTAGTTCTGACATACAGATATACGAAGAAGATTCAAACTTCGAGTGAGAGGCGAGCAGGTGGTGGGATGTCAAAAACTTACCGTGATTGCCAGACTCAGTGTTCATATATAGCGTTGTACCTTTAGGAATGATGACGCCGGATGCTAAATGGATATCCTTGTCGGCTTCGTGCGGTAGCGACATGGGAAGTACAGCATAGTTGCGCAATATTTCTTTGTAGAGAGCTACCACGTACGGTACCTTTTCCTCGCGGAAGGCATGATAATCTGCATCCCCATCGGGGTACACCGCAGCAATACTAGCAAACGCTTTCTCTTGCATGAGAGGGCCATCGCTCTGAATTAGACCGCCAAAGCCAGCCATAAGATGACTTGGAATACTCTCTGTACCACCTTGCAGCATAGATGTTGAGCATTTAATAGCATTCCCTATTGCAATCAGTCATTATGCATTAAATGATGCACAGAAATGAAATTACGTTTAGTCTCACATAAGGAAAGCTTATTCTTATCATCCATCAACACTTGTGCGGCCACACAAGATGGTTTCTCGCCGCGGCTGATGCGCGCTTGCAAGTCTTCGAGGACACCTTGCACCATAGCCGTGCGCCGTTGAGAAGCTTTGCGGCCCTCGAGTCCCATGGCATGAAATTTGGGGTGTAGGCGCAAGGCCGGTACAAAGTCACTCCATGTGTTGGACGCGCCGCGAACTTTGGTAATGAGGCACGCGTTGTCAATGTACTCGCGCAGCCAGGGGTCGTTGGGGCCAAATTCTTTATCAAACGTGATAGACCAGGCCAGCGCCATGGCAACTACTTGCATGAGCGGTAACGGATTGATCGCCTTCGCGCCGTATTCCCCCTTCTCAGCCAGGTTGGCGACGAGCCGGTCGCCCTCTCGTTCGAGGCACGCGTAGAATGAGGGCCATGCCGCCATCTTCACGGAGCGGAGTGCGGCTGTGCGTTGAGCCCGAAAGTTGTCGTCCAGTGAGTGCGAGCCAAGATCATAGCCCACGTACGTCTCGAAGACATACTGCCGTGGCCGCGCACTAGACAGTGCCCCGTGTGTGACAAAGATCTCCTTGATGCTTTCAAATGTATTGGCCACGACAACACGCCGATTGCCGAAGCGAACCTGTAGTAGGTCGGCACCTAGCCTGCGTGACCAGTCTGCCCACACAGCCGCGTCGCTGCGACCTGACGCACCGGCGTGCAGATGCAGGTGGCCGACGAACGGTAGGGCTGACGGCATCTCTGGAATGCCCTTAATTTTAGGGATATCGGTGTAATATGCATACTATACATGTTAGGCGGAGAAACAAGTGAAGAGAATAAACAAATCCTTACCTTAATCAATAGCATTACTAACAATGCTGACCCAGCCACTGCTATGGCTGTCCCCGTTGGGCTCTGTATGCCATGCTTGGCTACGAGAATGAATTCATTATCAAGAACAGTGCCCATGGTGAAGAAAAACGGCACAATGTCTCTCTAGATAGACCAACTATGGTATATGTTTGTAGACAGTTTCAGTAAATGGTCAAGATGTTGTTCACAAATCGACCATGATAGCTATTAGTGTATTTCTACAGACTTCCTGGCACGAGTCCAGTGCTGGTAGTCTTCTTTTACCAATTTCCTACTTCCGGTTTTCGGGGTCTTTTAGTTGCAGTAAGTCAATAATAGCCCCAAACTTCATTAAATATCAGATTTCTATCAGCTAAGTTGGACTTCAGCGCGGCATCCAGTACGGGAGAGCAACGCGGAGATGCTCGACAAGTGACATGGAATACTCAAAACTGTACGAGCCAGCGGAATTAGGCGAGAAGAAAAGCTAATCATAAAAGACTTCTAAACACCAGGAAGTAGCAACGGCCGGGCTTGAATGATCATGTGCTACAAAATGCGACAATGATATCCATACGAGCCAAATACGAAGCTTGCCTACATGATAATGGAACTTCTATTCTTGAGGCCAAGAGGAGCAGCATAATGGGAAATGATCTCCAGAGGGACGAGTTCTGGTGCAGATCGACCGGGGGTCAAGCGGCCAATTCCGCTAGATAGGTGTGGGTTCGTGCGGATTTGCGCGAGAATCAAACAGTTACCGGCGATAACGCGATAGGATACAGGCTAGGTCTGATCGTTTCCACATATTGGAAATCAGGATTGTGCATCTGAAGTCTGGTAACAATTGGCAGAGATAGATCTATCAGAATTTTTATCGGGCGTGCTGAGGGGAGAGATATTGTCACATTCTGCTGGGCTACAGAACTGCGAGTATGTAACCACGGGATGTCCTCGAGACCAGAACGATCATGCCATCATCGACATTGCTGCTACAGCTATCGCAATCGGTGACTATTGTAATTCAGCAAATTTGAATTTTTTTACAACTTACAAAAGAAACCCCCCCAGAACAACATTGAATTGTTTATTTTAAGAAATCGTCCCACCAATGGCTGTCTTGGCAGCGATCCGCACCGCGGTCTGGGGAAAGCCGGCCGACACAAAGGTTGAGCGGCGGCTTATTGTCAAGATCGATACATTCATCTTGACGTCGTGCTGTCTCCAGTACTGGGTGAACTAGTAAGCATATCTCCGTTGTCTAATTCTTGGTAATCAGCGTTTCTGACCAGCAGCCTTGACCGGGCCAACCTGAACAATGCCTATGTCTCGGGCATGAAGCAGGACTTGAACATGGGTGGCAATGACCTCAATGTCATCAACACCGTCTTCTGGTGCGCATACTTTTTGGGGCAGATCCCTAACAACTTGGCCATGCAGTATTTCAGGCCGCGTATCTGGATGCCCTTCTGTATGCTGGCCTGGGGCCTACTCACCCTGGGCACCGGCTTCGTGCACGACTGGCGACATATTTGCGTGCTGCGCTTCTTTCAGTCGCTGTTTGAAGGCAGCACTTTTGTTGGAACCCACTATCTGCTGGGCAGCTGGTACAATGACGAAGAGCTTGGCAAGCGCACGGGTATCTTTACGTCCAGTGGGCTCGCCGGTACACTATTTTCGGGTGTGCTGCAAGGCGGCATCTATAGCAGCTTAAGTAAGTAAAAATGAAAAAGAGGAAACCAGGAAGTCCGTGCTGAGGTGAAATAGAGGCTGACCAACTCTACAGATGGCAGAGGAGGACGCGCTGGCTGGCGTTGGCTGTTCGTCATCGACTTTCTGATCACGATCCCACTAGCCATCTATACCTATGTGTTCTTCCCTGATACGCCGTCAACAACGCAGGCGTTCTATCTGACAGCTGAAGAGAAAGAGCTGGCGGTGACGCGGTTGGCGCGCAAGCCGGAGCACATTCACGGCGAAGTTACGCGAGCGTCATTCCGGCGTGCCTTCTCGACGTGGCACATTTACGGCATGTGCTTTATCTGGACCATGGGCTCTAACTGTGAGATGTTTTCATCCAATGCTGTTATGCAGCTGTACTTGCAGGACTTGGGCACGTTCTCAGTTACCAAGATCAACTATCTTCCCGCAGCGGTGTCTGCTGTGGGCATCGTGGCAACACTCGTCCTGGGCTGGTACTCTGACTTTACACGGCGCTCCTGGCACGTTGGCCTTCTGCTCTCTGCAACAGCACTGACAACAGGTGCCATCATGCTGCACCCGCCTAGTTTCGCCGGCAAGATGTTCGCGCTATACCTCAACGGCTGCCAGTACGCCAACCAGACGGTCATGTTCGCCTGGGCGAACCGACTGATCCGCGACGACGAGAACAAGCGGTCATTTGTTGTCGCCTCTATGAACACTGTCGCTGTTGTCTTCTACAGCTTTTGGTCGATTTGCTTCTACGCCGCCAACCAAGGCCCAATGTGGCGCCGAGGCGCCATCGCTATGATTGTGAGCGCCTGCCTGATGGCTATGGGCACGATTGCCGTTAAGCTACTAGAAGACCGCGATAACAACCGACAGCTGTCTCGCGTCATTACTGGTGCCACAGCAACAGAGGAAACGGCCAGCAGCGATGGCAACGACGTTGAGAAAGTAGTGCAATTCGAAGCTGCTGATGAGAAGGCCGTAGTGCCCTAGAATATGGCCACATGTTGGGTTGTACGTTGAACTGTCTCATTTTATCCTGCGTAAATCGTGAGCCACCACTCAGGGCCGAACTCCGACACTGTATCCTCCGGTACTGAATGAGGCAGCAGAGGGCCTGGAGCAGTAGGATTTTGAAAAGCGCTATTTTCTATTTATTGTGAATAAGATACGATTTTTTAATTCTTAACTACGATATATAGTAACATAAATTAGCCTTTCTATTTGTCTTTCTTCTTTCACACGTTTAGGGCTGTTCAGTACATATATCCTTCTTTGGTGCCGTGGCTCTGTGCCGCTCGTTGGTCCTTTTTTACGTGGATAGACCAGGCCAAGCATGATATCTGCATTCGGCGAGTTACATAGCCTAAAACTTTGGCTCCTCGCGTAGTTGTCATTTCACTGCTGTATCAAGGTCGTATTTCCGAAGATGGCTTCCTTCTACTGAATGCGCTAGTTAAGTCAGATAAAGTTGGGGCCAACATGGTTCTCGACAAAGTTTCCTTCCATTTCATATTCGTTGAGACGAAAGCATATTCGACATCAGATCGTTTGACTTCCGCATCGCAAATCGCAAATTCTTTTTTTTAAATTTCATAACGATTCCCGCGGTCGAGCACTACTATTGGAGCTTCTCGTTTCTCCTATAGACCCACTTGCAAAGGGCAATGTTATCTGACTTGGACGTCGATGCGGCGCTGCTCTCTCTGCCGGCATGCTTACGCTGCCGCAGCCGCCGTATCAAGTGCGATGCACGGTTGCCATCATGCGCCACGTGCGAAAAAGGTCAGCAAGAATGCACGTATCGTGACCACGTACTCAACCGCGTGGTGGCTAGATCGTATTTGGCCTCTCTAGTCGCTCGTTTCCGCAATTTAGATGCATTGAGAGTGAACCAAGAAGATACCAGACCATCATTGGCGCCGACTTTGCTACAGCCGCGCGGTGATGATCCACCACAGAGCATTCCAGTATTCTTGCCAGTGTATAGCATAGCCAACGCGATACCGAGCTGCGGCAGGACCGTGTCGGCGACCACTCCAGCGGGTAGTCATGTTAGCTCTTACTGGGGCACCTCCAGTGTGTTCTCTCTCTTAGGACGGTCTCTAATCCAGCTGAACGATTCCTCGCCGCAACAGCGTGACAGCGGAGGCAACAGCTCTAGAGTTTTGTCTTCATTTGACTTCAATTCTCTACCTAAACTGCCAGTTTCCTGCAATGTTCTTCCTGACGAGTCTACGTGTCGACACCTTCTTCGCGTATACTACATGTCGGTTGAAGTATTTTTTCCCATTTTTGGGTGGAAGACTCTCGCTCGCCTGGCAGAATGGACATATCTTAGACAGACGCGCTCTACGTCAACGGGCGACCATTCCCTGTCTGAACCAGTTTTGGCCTTATTACTTGCAGTTTCCTTGAGACTACTTGGGCGTCACAATACTCTCCTCGTACCGCATGCGTCTGCCTACTACCACACCTTTCGAGACCACATATCTAGGACCACCAGAAGTCTTCTAGGACTTCGAGGTGTTCAGATATTGATGCTGCAGTGCCTCTACCACATGCTCGCTGATGGCAATGATGCTTCATGTTCTACTGGTAGTGTATGGCGACTGTTAGGTGCAGCTGACACTGTATACAATGAGTTACCAGCAGCCGTGCGTGCCACAAATAAGAGCCTGTATGCATCTTTGGTGTGTCTAGAAGTGCACGCAGCTGTAGCATTTGGCCGCCCCACAGTGATTCCTGATAAACTGCGAGACATCTATGGCACTAACAGCGAAGAGAATCGAGGAACAGGAGAAAATCATATAGGAAGCATCCTGACAGACGAAAACCCAAGTTGTCTACCTATATATGTTTACCAGATCTGCCAACTTCGACAGGCCATAAGCAAATGTGTGGATACGAAATTACAGCCAACAATTGACAGCTCTTGGCTTTCCGAGCTGTATACCAGGCTCAATTGCTGGATCACCGACTGGAATCTTGCGTTAGTCGGCGCTCGGAGCTTTGCACTGACTCACGTTGAATGGCTGCGCCTTTGTGGCGCTGCGTTACACGACCAGTGTCTGCTAGAACTTTTACAGTTAACAGCTCTCTCATCAAGTGTCCATGACGATGAAGAACAGATCACGATAGCCCTTCGCTTCTTAGCTAACTGTCGCCGGCTGTACTACGATTTTGGCTACAGTATATCAAATTCGGGTGGAGATGAAGTTACGACGGCTCAACTGATCTTTCCATTCTTCTGGACGCATGTTCATTCTATTTGCAAGGCTTGTATCATTCTCCTTCAAAAATCTCCTACCCGATACAACCAAAGTCAACATTCTAGTGATATCAACAACGGCCTTGCGCTAGTCCTGGCGCTCAACCCCTCCCAGGATCTTTTCCGCGCCTTATGGCATCTGCAAACAAAGTTGGCCAAAGCCGAAGCTGCCGTACCATCGGTCGTCCTGCCTTAGAGGTGCGGTCGCGCTCCTGGAACGTGCTCATCATAGTAAAGTACCTGCCCACTCAGCCCGCCGGACACTTTGCCAAGAGCTAGCCGGGCCACGGCGGCACCGCACCACTCGGGCGGCTCGACAATAGCATCGCCAAGATCGCTCCAGGTGCGGAACTTCTCGCACTCATCGTCAGTCATAATACCGTAATACCGTCCCGCGATGACGTCAGCGGGCATGCGGGTGCGTGTCAGCCGCGGGAAGACACCCTGCACGGAGAGGGTGCGCTCTTCGTGGGCTAGAACGCCGAGAAACCGCGTTACGGCCGCCTTGGAGCTGCAGTATGCCACCCAGCCCATGTAGGTCACGGTGGAATCGCACTTGGACGACAGTGCAATGAGTTTGCCGCAGGCTGCGTTGGTAGGGTGATCCTGCGCCGACGCACGCAACAACGGGAGGCAAAGTTGTGTCTGAGCAAGTTAGTTGGAAATTTTTACAATGGGCAAAATGGGTACAAAATACGAAGCTGAACTTACCATGGCAATTAGCCCAAAGACGTTGACATCATACGTAGCCTGAAGGGTGACCAGGTCGAGCTGGTCGATGCGCTGGATAGGGCCCATGGTACCGGCACAGTATACCAGCGTGTCCAGCCCGCCCATGTGCGTTCTGCACATAGCAAGGGCTTTTTCGCGGTCGGCTGGCAAGGTCACATTGCCCACAACAGCAGCAACCCGTCCGGCGTGTTCCTCCGTCAAAGACGCCAGCTCAGCACCCGAGTCTAATCCAAAGACGACTACCTTGACTGTTGCCGGTGACGTCTGCAAAATGGTGCGAGTGACGTGTAAGCCTATACCAAGGCCACCACCAACGATGAGGAGTTTTTGCTTCGGTGCCGACATTATCAATGGAGAAGACGTATTCTATTGTCGACCAACACATAGATTTACAACTGTCTCTGTAATCCAAGCAGCTGCTAATAAGCATCTTCGGTGATTTAAATGGCCAAATAGCCGTTTATTGGGTAACACACTAGATAGCTAGACAATTAGATAAAGGCTCCTTGTAGGAGACCGCTGCTTGGGCCTTCCATGTCTTGGGCTTTTGGATTAGAGCTAAAGTGCCACTACGCAGAAATGCAACACTAAACGTAGTGACCATCTCCTCCTCGCGCAATTCCGCTAGCGTTATTTGATAAGCTAGTTATGCCCACTGTAACATTGCAGCTCAGAGCTTCCCCGTGCCGCTAATCCCGCCTTTGCGGAATTCGCTGGCCATTTGGTCAAATGTGCACCACTCCACGCCCTCGTGAGTGTTCACCCAATCGATGAAGCGCTCATGCATCATTAGAATGTGCGGCCGGCCAGACACCTGCGGGTGGATGCTGATGGGGAAGATGAAGGACTCGTACTCGCGGTAGCACCATGTGAACATGTCCTTCCAACCCCGCTCCACGCTGTACGGGTCTACGTAGCCGTGCTGAAATAGAGTCAGCAAAGACTCAAAAAAGGAAAAAAAAAAAAAAAAAAAAAGGCAGAGAAAGGTACAGAGGAGATGTAGCCTACCGCGTTTGGCCGGGCCCCGTCCCACTGAAACGGTGGCCAGTCGTCTAGCGTCCAGTTGGCAGGGATCTCCACAATGTCGGTCTTTGCGGCTTGCTGCATCGGCACCATCCATTCGTCGGGGTGCTTGGAGTAGTCGGTCGTGACCATCTGCTCTTGACCGGAGCTGAGATAGTATGGCTGGAAGTCGTCATGCATGAAGCAGTGGCCTTGTCATCGTCAGCGTACAAATACAAGAGGGGTAAGTGTATGCGAGAATGCACAGACTGTATGTCACTCCTAGGCGAGCCATAATCTCTGCCTGGTCCGGATGGTTCTTCCAGGCGGGGGATGTGAAACCGGTCGGCGGCTTACCGCAGAAGGCCGTTTGGATCTGGACCGTCTTCGCAAAGATGGTTTCAAGTTGCTCATACGTGAGATCGGATGGAAACTCGTGCGTATATCCATGCAGTCCTCTGTGCGGTAGCGGTAAGCAGCCATCATTTGAAAATAAAAAGACTAGGGCAAGTGGACGGACATCTCATGGCCAGCATCACGGATCTTCGCAATTTGCTCAGGAAACGTCTCAATTGTGTGGCCTGGCACATACCACGACGCCTTGATGTTCTTGCGCTCATAGAGCTCCAGAAGGCGGTTCACGCCGCGTGTTGCGCCAAACACCCCTGAGAGGTTAGTACGCCTCTTTGAATATATGATCATGACGTAAATCTGTAATGTACCTCGTGAAACATTAGTGAGATTCGGTTTTCCGCCCACTGTTGTGTTAATGTGATTGGCAACGGCATCGACGTCAATGCCATAGCCAACGAGCACCCGCTTCTTTGCCATTGTAGAAGATGTATTCTAAACAGTAAATACTAAGGACTTGAAACGGCAGAGGATTCAAAGAATCAAAGAGTTCAGGAAGAACATGAGAGTACACGGAAAATAAGCATCACCAAGTATGGTTTACAACAGTCAAGAGCTTTATCACTCCGGTACCGCTTCATAGATAGCTTGATGCGGACATGATTCGTCATTTCCCTGCACCAATTAACGCCGATCATTGCGGATGTGACCGTTAACAAGAAGCTCCTTGATGATGCGGACTTGTGCGAGCACCACTAGACATGCGGCCTCTCAGCCGGAGCTTTCTTCCGATTTCCGACTTTATAGGCTGGCCCAGCTCCCTTCGTTTCGTTTTCTAATCCAATAGCTCAAACATCCGCTAAAAAACTCGAACTATGGCGTCGCAGGTAACCCCTCCTAAGAGGCTCTTCCTCAAAGGCAGCCCCAGAGAAGTAAGTGGTTAGCACCACCATCTAATGTGGTTATATGACTAATATCCCTTGTGCAGATTGGCGTGCAGCATGGCCAGCAGCTACGAGCAGAAATAGAGAATCAGATCGGCGTGTACGATGCCATGTTTCAGCGGACATCCAAGTTGGACTGGAAGGCTGTCACAGAGGTGGCGAAGACGTACCGCGACACTGTAGCAAGACTGACGCCTGATATCTACGCGGAAATGGAGGGCATTGCTGAAGGAAGCGGCCGTGACATCTTGGACATCGTAGCGCTCAATTGCCGGAGTGAGATTGCCTTAGGACTTTTTTCTGACGGTTGCTCGTCGCTGGGATGGAAGGTGGCTGGCCACGGGACACAGGAAAAGAACGGCGCCGTGGTGTTGGCGCAGAACTGGGACTGGACCGCGCGAGTGCGGAAGAACCTCGCGCTGTTGACAATCGAGCAGGAGGCTGGGAAGCCGACAGTGCACCAGATGGTGGAGGCGGGTCTCGTAGGAAAGATCGGCTTCAACTCGGCATCTGTGGGTGTGCTCCAGAATGCCATCCGGGCCCGGCCAACAGATCCTACTAAGCTACCATATCATGTAGCCTGCCGCATCGCGCTAAATAGCACCAGCGTCGCCGCCGCCGTGGAGTCTATCCAGTCTCTGGGCAGTGTCGCCTCCACGCAACATCTGCTGCTGGCCGACAGTAAGACAGGGCCGCTGAGCTGCGAATGGTCGCCACTGGGGGACGCTTTTATTAAGCCAGATCCGGCTACAGGCATCGTCTGCCACACGAACCATCTGCTGGCTAACACGCTCGTCGACGAGCCGCCTTGGCTAGCAAGTTCACCTAAGCGCTTGGTTCGGATGCGAGAGTTGACCGCCGATCTTGCTAGGGAAGATACCCCCATTACCGGTGAAGTGTTACGCTCTCGAGTCTTCAGTGACACTATCAACGCACCTCAGTCTATCTGCTGCCAGGAAGACCCGTCTCGACCGATTGAGACGCGAAGCAGCACGCTGATGTGCATCACAATGACCTTTGAACATGACAAAGATCCACATGCTGAGGTGGTCTGGGGACAACCTGGGTCAGGGCAAGAGAGCGACGTGCTTTATCTACCATAATAAGGAATTTAAGTCTCTTTATTTTTCGATAGAATATTCTAGAGTAGTATTTACCTGTTCAAATTATAATTTCTTTTTCTTCGATTTTTATCTTTGTGTCCTATATTAAATGTATATCTTAACAGACTATAGAAACCAGCTAGAAAAATCATCATTTACGCCAAATGAGTCCCAGTCAACGTTTATAAATGCCTCAAAGTTATCTTCCATTGGACCCCAGTATGTTGTATCATCAAACACACCCGCATGAGGAGGATATGGCGCTACGAAGACAGGCGGCATGCTGTTGATATCGGCTTCGTTGCTGCCCGGTTCAGTTACTAGCATAACGCCACTGCCACTGTCTCCTGCAGGAAAAGGTACGAATGATGCAGTCGGCACCTCTTCTGTCGCGGTAGGCGGAGCAGGCCACTGGACTTCGCCCCGTCGGAATACGAAGTGCTCAGCAAGCACGGCGCAAGCAGGCCAGCGCCTTGAAAGCAAGGCCTATCAATTGCGAAATCAAAGTCAGCCGACGACCCAGATTTCAGTAAGATATTCACGATAATACGTACATAAACTTCAGCGATCTGGTCCAGCAGATTCATGACCCGCGCCTGGGAAAAGGTCCGCGTGAAGAGCGCTATGTTGTCAAGCACGAGCATTGCAGAACGGTGGCACTGGTGGGCACAATGCCAGTCAAACTTGAGAAAGCCGCTTTGCATCATACCGAGATACCCATAGACTGTTGTCGTGGCGGCATCGAAACAGAGAAGCTTAGAGGCGTCTTTGGGTTCTGGATTGCGCGGGCAAGGCATGTGCAGGTAGAACCTCACAGTGGACATGACAAAGTCGAACCAGTCAGGGCCTGAATCACTTAGAGCAAAAACAGCGTCGCGCCACGACAGCAGCTGGCGATCCATGTCGGCCATCCACGCATCGTGCGTCACGAAGGAAAACTTTGCGTCACTTGTATTGACTGCGTAGATCTCTGCCTCCAACTGTCTGAGGCGCACGTGGTTTAACCACTGCCGTTGCTTCCGTCTGGACACGACGTTGTCTTCGCCAGCATTGTCTGAGACTGCATCGTCAGTATTTTCGCTTCTTAGAAGTTCTGGAGGCATAACGGTAATCTGCTCTTCCGCGATTGCCAGCTGTTTCATTGCAGGCACTGTTATCGACCGATCCATGGAGTACAGCTGCATACAGTCAGCAAGACAATAGCTATTGAGAGATACTAGTCTCAACAAAACTCACAACCCAAAACACGCGGGCTCTCTGTTCGCGCATCTTTGCATCCATATCGTGCCATGCCACGTCGGATTGTTGATGCAGGCCTAGGCCAATGGCCATACGCATGGCAGTCTCTTTTGCTACCCATATGTTTGCGGTACCGGGTCGCAGGTTGGCAAACTGGCATACCAACATTGTGCACTGTACCATCTCAATTGAGTCTGTAGGCAGCGCCGCGTATAGGTCCATTGCTGTGTGAAAGAGTGCATCACCAAATGCCAGCACTTTATCGATCTCATTTGACTTTGACGCCATAGTGCTGACGGCCAAAACCATCAGGGTTATGAAACGGCTGATTGGTGGCGCATGAGTTCCTTGCTCGTGTTCTAGATCATTTCTAGAGCCAGACCCGAAACCATGCGCTGCTTCCTGATGAGCGTAGACTTGAGATGGCTCCAAGAACGGGTATTGTGGAAGAATTCGGTCGACATATACTCGCACCAGAATATCTGCTACATGTTTTGGGATCGAATCTAGCTCGACGGCCCCCGAATGCCCGGGCTGTGGGACATCCAACGACTCACCAGTATGCTCTTCTTCATCTCCCTCTCCAATCAGTAGTGACGTCGTTCCATGAGTCCCAGACGTCTTAGCCAGAGCTTCCTGGTCGCCAGCTATGGTAAATGCAGCGCTGACGTCCTTAGCAGGGAGACTGGAAGCAGTCGATAGCGACGTTGCTATCAGGTTCTCCAGGGATGCATCACTATCAATTTCACCTATAGCAGATTCCCAATTGCTCGCAAGCCCACCCACATAGGAATGTATGGCTCTCTGCACGACTAGAGACGACGGAACAGACTGAGACGGGGCATATGTAGATGCCGGCGAGACACACAACTCCGCTTCGAGAGCCGCTATCGAAGCTTCCAGATGCTGGACGAGACTATCAATACGTCAACATCAAAAATGCAGCGAAACATACTGTGAGACACACACACACCTTCTAGGTACCGGAGCCGCCGTTCGCCTATGGATCCCAATGCACTCCGCGCCGGCCTGTCGACACCGTGAACATGCGGGAGCCTGGCCATCGCACTGGTGCCCCTTGTAAGCTGTACGATCTTTCGACCCACGCCCTATCTGCCCATGCTTCTTGTTAATGTAGACTTACTTTACGCTTTTGTCTGAAACACCGAGCACATGCGTACGTCGCCCGACTCATAGCTCTATTCTGTATTCTTCTATCGTTGCGAGATAGTTAAGACATAGGCAAGCGGGGGTTCTCTTATTAATTTCCTAAAGAGAGTACCGAACCGATAGGTGATAACCATCATTTAACACTAGCTCCAAACGAGTATAGAGCTTAAATTCAGGCACAATTCTGAAGAACGGCGGAGAGTCTGTTAGCTTACATATGCAAATTGATGCTCAGGCACTTATTACTCAGACGTCTTCGATATTCCTGCGTTTTCGAACCCAGAGATTATCAGTTCGGACTAGTATGACTTTCGGTTCAAAGAGCGAAATATCAAAGACTTGAAAAATGACAGCACAAAAATGCTGGTAGGTGAGCAAAATCCAGATCTATCTGCCTATACTAGCTACATTTCTGTTGATGCTCTTCTCTTAGCATATGATGCTAAGATTGCCCGGTTTCTGGGATTTTGAGTAAAATCAGTTCGCCGAGGCACACCGCTTGGAACAACAGAATAATTCCAAAATAACCAGCAGCAAACGTATCCATTAATAGCCACACGAATAAAAATAAGCCACGGACTGGATACATCCAAACGGAAGAGTTGCCTCTCCAAGATGGGTATAGAAACAACTTAAACGTCAGCCGCACCATTGTTCCAAGAATCCAGTATCCCTCAAATAGCTGTGCACCAAGGATGGCGATATAGGCGATGATAGCGGAAAATCGATGTAATCGTGTTCGTAGGTAGCGAGTAAGCCACAAAGTGAACCACGGCGTCCGGGGCGTGAATTGTTCTTTTATTTGTCTGTCGGGTTCTCCATCACCTAGCGATGATGAGAGGACGCTCTGAGGTAAGATAGAAGGTGCCAGTTTAGATCCGGACCATATCGTCAAGCCCCAAAACACGAGGAGAAAAATTCCCGGCAGCCAAAGGAGGATGTGTAAATTGAGGAAAGAGTACAGCATGATGTTTCTAGAGTGGTTAACAGCTTTATGTTGGTGTGGTATTCATAACGCCAATACTTAAAGATAACTATTGGAAATCGAAATTGTGGCTGCTTCTAAGACGAAATGCTTTAAATTATGAAGTATTGCTAGTATCATGAGAGACGAAATGTTGACAAGGTTTTTGGTCAGCCACTCAAGAAAACCCCCTCGACAGGTAAAAACCACGTGACAATTCTACGTGCCCATGGTACGCCAATAGCCAGAAGTGGCACCTGACCTACCAAGTTTCATTACCATCTTTAGTGATGCAAAGAAATTATCGATACCAAGTCGAAGCGAACTCAAGGGCACCGTTTAATGATAGTGAGAGCGAGACGGGCTGACCCCTCGACTCTACCTAGCCACCAAGACCACCACGACTCAACAAAACCACTCCGAACAGTCTCGTAGAGACTGATCGGAGAACTACTTAGCTTTCCTGCGTCAAGGAGGGCGCGAAAACGCCTCCCTTGACGTGTAGTTAGCCAAGTTATGTGAAGAGATTGCAGTAGCCTTGGGGTCGGGTGGGCCTCTGGCCCCCTTTTGTATGCTCTAGGGCGGTGAGAGACGGCAGAATAGCTCCAGAGAGCAAACTCCTCCACACTTCTCCATACCGCGCAGGAGGTCCCTTCAGCTGCGACTCAATAGTCTCCTAAAAATTACAAAGATATTTGGTTTGATCCATTACATTCGACAGCGAGTGAATAAAGTAAGCTAGTCAGCCAACCAACCAGCCAGCAAATCCACTTGACCACAGTGTAAGACAAACATTGGCGGATTTTACCAGCCACCCTGCAGTGTCACAAACGAACATTATTTTGCATACGTACCTAAGAGACGCTTGGCCACTACGAACTGTCAACTACATATTAATAATTTGGTTTCCCAAGAAAAAAAAAAGCAAATGTGTGGGGCAATTTCATTATTATATCTAATTTGAGACTAGGTCACAAAATATATGAGCAGTCAGTTTAGTGAGTGCAAGGCACCAATAACGGTGTAGGGTTGTAACGATATCTAACCATGGGATTTGTTAGGCCAATATACGAAAACTGAAATGCACTACCAGGCCTTAGCAGCGCCGATCACTGGTATCAATCCAAGACGGAACAGAAGGGAGTGCACGGTGCCAGCTGAGAAGGTTAATTCAAAATATTGAACATTTTGTATCGCAATTCTTATTAAAAAAATTCAAAATTAAAACCAAAACAAAAGTATACATCACGCGGCTATGTAAGAAGTGAGAGAATCCTCAAAAGCGAACAAATAACCTGAACCCTGACGAGACTGAAAACTACAAGCCCGCGATCCTGGGCCAATATCTACGGCATTCACAGCACGCCCGATCGGGTAAGGACCGTATTATTTGTTTGTTCGTAAAGGTGAAATAAAATTGAACTCTTGCAGCACAGTACGTACATTAATTGTCAGCATCAAACTTTCACTATCATGAGTACGATGCCGACTATGCGAATACCGTGCAGGCGTGTGGATGGGATCCAATCTCCTATTTGCCAATAAACGTGGTCGAACCAGGTAACAATTAAGGGTTAGCTCAAGAAAATCACAAATGTAATACGGCGGGCTCTTAAGCCCATCTTCTCTCACAAACAATCCGTAATATGCAATTGTTGACTTGGTCCATAGTATCCAATTGCGGTTCTGTAGATAGCGTGTTGTGCCCACGTCATTAATAACCCGTATGAGCCCAATAGATGCAGGTTCACAGCGTGGCCTACAATGATGAAAGATGGAATATGGAAGTTTCAGTCCCTATGATATTTCTAATAATCATATTTTCCATCTACGCTCACCGCAATTTATATTCACTCCATCTTTTGAGCAACCTTTTTTTTTTTTTGAAGAAAAAATTTAAATTCATGCCACTTCCTACTTCCAACAGAGCACTTTCGTCTCAAATTACCTCAGCCCCGAGTCCACAACCAAAAGCAATTAGTATTTCGCTACAAATACCGATATTTCCTTAAATGCCGCTAGCATATATGCTCCGAGGATCAAGCAATTAAACATGAGCCTACAACGATTAGCGACAACTGCAATCCTCCTATTGTTGGCCATCCCGCCAGCCGAAGGCTTTACCCAATACGAGGATGGATCGTGTCTCATCATTGGTGATGCTGACATCTACGGCATTGGAGTACGCATTGGCTACTACCTTACCTTTTTCGCAGGTGTAGTCGCCGTCGGTTTCAGGAACAGTGATGGTGTCATTGATTCCCTTAAAGCTGTGAACATCATGTTCTGTTCCATCTTGATTGTTCTTGTGCGCAATGTGACAAGAGGAAGTTTTGCGGTACTAGAATGGCAGATTGCTGTGCCTCTTGTCTTTGTCTTGCCAGCCCTTTCGTTGATTTTTGCCTTCTTTCTGGGAACTAAAGGTCTTACTTCATGGGGTATTCTTATCACCCTATACGGTATCTATGCAAGCTTGCTTCCGTGGCTTTTCTGGACAAAGCTTGACCAAGGACGTAATTTCGACTGCCCTTCGATACGTGTGTGGATATTTGCCGCTTTCGACTTCTATAATCCAAACTACGTCAGGTTTCTGAAGGCTGTGTCGATCATAGCGTGCATTGGAAGTGTCGCCATCATCATTGTCGGGATCTGTCTGATGATTTACGGTATGATGGGAAAGGAGAAATCCCCTCTCCCGAGCACGGTCGAAGAAGCTCTAAAAGATCAACCTGGAGTACAAATGATAATTGTTATAGGCCTTCTCTTTGGCGGGTCTATCGCCATCACAGGGGTTGAAAAGTTGATCTCTCTTAACAACATTGACCTATCAGACGCACAATTTACAAGTACAGGACAATTGGTTCCTTTTCTGGTCGGCATCTTCACTGTTGTATCGACTATCTGGTCAATATTGTCTAAGAAGGACTAAATATCAAGTTCAACTATATTTTGGAAGTCAGCATACAATACAAAGACTCTGGGCGCGATACGTTCTGTTTATCTCATGAGACAGGCTCTGTTGGGCTGATCGCACAGTGAAACCTAGTTGGATACGCACACATGTGTTGGATTACAATATTGAGTGTCTTGAGTGGCGACGTGTATCATATTCGCGCGACGGCAAACCTTCACTATTTTGAACTACGTCTTAATGAGTCCTGATAAGGCAGCTGGCATCAATAAGGTATCACTAGTTTATCGCGTGCTTACCAACTATGCGGTTGTTGGGACAAATATTCAATAAAAGAATCAAGGCTCTTATAGGAGCCATCACGTTCCATTAATTTGTAGCTATTATCGAATTGCAGACGTGGCCTTTATATTGCATAAATTTGAAGAAAACGTTCGGTGATGCTGTGACTACGAACCGGCGCGACTATTTCTGTATTAACAGTTACAGATAATACTTGAAGTGGACGCTCCGATCGCCTTCTGCATCCTTGAGCTCTTCCTCTATACCTTCTGCTAGCTTCTTTGCCTTTGCGTTGTTTAAGTGCCGGAAGTTGAGATACATAATTACGGTGAGAATTAGCGCAAAAGCCATGGCCGCCAAGCTAACTGACTGGCCGATGACATAACGAGGTGAGTCCCAGGCCAAGTAAATCTGGCCAGCAACAACACCGCCAGCATTTCCCATAGTCTGGTTCATGCCGATAGCAATAGCACGCTTATAGCGACGCTTGATGTTGGCACCAATCCAGGTAATGTTGAGACCTGTAACCAAGTAGAGGCCAGTGGCGCAAAGATAACAGGCAAAATAGAGTACGCCCGGAGTTCTGGAGCCGATTAGGATAGCATAGCCAGCGATGGTAAATAGACCGAAGATGATAATGTACGTCGACCGGTTCTCGTGACGAATTACACCCATGAGCTGCACCATGACGAAGTACACAAGAGCTCCCCAGAGATAGATGGGGATGGTGAGGTACTGCAGTTTGTGTTAGTTTTGCTTTAGTGGCAGGGCATAAAATTAGGAACGGAAGTGGTGCGCACCTGGATCTTGAGGGAAGTGTAGCCCATGCCTTGGATAATGGTCGGCAGAAAGGTTGAGAAGCCTAGGGAAATGAGTCAGTAAACGTGCCTGGATATATAACCACGGCAGATTCAGCTGCCACACACCGTACAGGCAGACATCGCCGCCAAATTGGAGCAAGCCGGAGAGCCAGCAGGCGGGCGTGGAAAAGGCCTCGCGCACTTCGTCCCACTGGATGCCGGTCTCTTCAGTTTCTTCTGCCCTCTGGAGGCGGCGGAGGCGGGCAACATTCTTCTCTTCGCTATTGAGGAAGCGAGCCTGCTCAGCCGAGCTAGGGAGGAAGAAAATCGCCAGGAAACCGAGCACGGTCGAGATTATTCCTTCGATATAAAATAACCATCGCCACCCGGCGACGCCTGAGACGCCGTCCATCTGCAAGATACCGTAGGCAAATAGACCACCAAAAGCACCGCTCAGAGCGGTCGCCACTAGAAGCATACACACACGCTTGGCGTATTCTTCGCGAGTGTACAGCATGCTGAGGTAGTAATTGAGGCCGGGAAAGAGACCAGCTTCAGCAAAGCCGAGCACCAGCCGCGTGGCCACTAAGCCTCCATAAGTCTGAACGAAGCCGGTAAAAATGGTGACGAGGCTGAGGGCGATGACGATCGTAGGAACTGCAGCCAACGGAGTTAGTCCTGCATGTGATGGCTGTGTACATCAGTAAAATGAACAATACAGCTACTTACTAGAGCGCGAGGCACCGATACGCTGCTGAATTATGTTGTAAGGGATCTCGAAAACGATGTAGGTGACGTAAAAGACCGACGCAACCACTGGAAATACGGCGTCAGCAGATGCTTCCATAGGGAATTTATGGAGTAATGCACATCATAAAGCACAAGAAAAAAATCGTGTCATACCATTGAACTGAGATCCCACGAGTTTCAGGTCAGCCATAAGACCGTAGACTTTAGCGTTACCAATGTTAGACCGGTCCAAAAAGGACATGATCTGGATCGCCATGATGAGAGGCAGGATGTTCAGATCGAGTTTCCGAACGACCCGCTTCTCCAGCTCCGGATCAATGATATCCGCAATGTGGCCCCGGGTAGGTGAGGCTTCGGACACAGCGCTAGAGGGCTGCTTGAGCTCAGAGTCGTGGGAAGCCATGATGATTCTGTAGTCTTCGTGCTCGTCCGCTATGCTTGTGTTGCGTGTCAAAGGATTCTGCGAACGAAGGATCGCGCGCGATTGAGTTCGAATTATATATTGCGATTATAAGACGAGATTCCTTGTACTTCATAAGATAAGAAGGCTAGGCGCTTTGGCATAGCTAGTTTGACTTGGGATTAATCGATACCGTTTATCAAGACGGTAGTAGAAAAACGAAACTCCAGTGTCAGTCTAACGCCATTGCCCGAAGTGATTGACATAAAATGTGGTTAAGGCGGAAGTCATGCTTTAAGATTGGCGCCCGGATACACGCATCCTATCTGCAGTCATCCGGAAAGGCGATCACGACAGTGTTCAACTTCCGCTGTCACAAAGGATGTGGGGGTCATGCTCCCCGGATCTCTGCATCTTACCCTCATGATAGCACTAACGCGGAGCTTATGAAAAGGTAGAGGGCGACACGTTGGTGGGAATATCTACGTCGTCGCGGTTCATCACTTTTGTGATATTTTAGCATCTATCTTTCTACATCTCTGTCCTTCTGACCATCTACCCCTCTGCCATTCAACTCATTTGACCGATCTTCTTGCTAGAAACAATTTTAACAATGGCAACTCTGAAGCTTTCCTTTGCCTGTGGCTCCTATGACCGCATGCGCGCAATCCATGATGGGCGCATCAAGGTGGACGGTGTAGAGCTCAACTGCCTGGTGGGCATGCGGGTGGAGGAGATCTTTTTTCGACAGGCGCGGTACCAGGAGTTTGACATTGCCGAGTTCTCACTGTCCGCGTATCTGTATCTGATGAGCGAGCCAAACCCACCGCTAATTGCGATCCCGGTCTTCCCGTCGCGCATGTTCCGGCACCAATCGATCTATGTTAACAGCAAGAGTGGCATCACGAAGCCAGAGGATCTCCGTGGGAAGACCGTGTCGGCGCCCGAGTACGGAAGTAAGTGAACGGCTACGACAACATGTCTCGCTCTAAAATCTAGGCTAACAGCTCTCTTTCTAGTGACGGCTATCGTGTGGCAGCGCGGAATCCTGCGCGAGGAGTACGGTGTCGGCGAGGACGAGATGAATTGGAAGACAGGTACACTAGAGCCAGCACTGATCGAGCGTCCGGAGCGTGTCAACTTCAACCTACCGGCCAATGTGAGCACGATCCCTCATGGCAAGTGCCTGTCGCACATGCTGGCGGCGGGAGAGATCGATGCTGTGTATACTGCACCGCAGCCGTCTACGTACGACAACGACAAGGTGGTTCGGCTGTTCCCCAACTTCAAGGAAGTGGAGTCGGCCTACTACAAGAAGACAGGCATTCACCCAATCATGCACGTCATTGTGATCAAGCGTGACCTGTATGAGAAGAACCCGTGGTTGGCCAAGAACCTGGTTAAGGCATTTGCCAAGTCAATGGACCAGGCACGCCAAGATATCGAGGCCCGCGAGGCGCTGGCTTTTATGCTGCCGTGGCTGGCGGACCACTTGGACGAAACGAAGAAGCTTATGGGAGACAACTACTGGGTTGATGGGTTTGACGCAAACCGGCACGTCATTGATAAGTTCTGCCAGTACTCGTATGAGCAGGGGCTCGCACGCAAGCGATTCCAGCCGGAGGACCTCTTTGCTAAGGAAACACTACTGAACTTTGCTATCTAAAGACATAATACGAAAGTTAAATAAAGAAATCAATCAAAATAAAGTATTTATAAAAGAAGTCAAGAGCATAACTTCGTAGATACATTATTCTGTAGATGCATCTATATAGTACCAGGGTGCTGTGAGTGCTTAAAAGTTGGGCGAGGAGGCACGTCCTGCTTTGGCGTAAATTGCTGACAATGAGCTCCAAGCTGCATGAGCTGGTAACTCGGAAGCTTACGCTAGCGCTTGGCTGCATATCATAATGGCCACAAGCACCCTATCGGGACACACGGTCCGGCTATATCTAGGATGCAAGGCGTGGAGTGGGTCCTAGGGAAACATATCTTCCACACCGAGATTAAGAGGTAGCCAGTCCACAGGAAAGCTGGCTAAACTTCCTGTTGGAAGTTCATTCCCTGATTGATTAACATAATCGAATGTTACTGCAGCATGGTGAGTTTCCCCAGAGTTTGTAAGGAAACGGGGGTAGTCAACTTGGGTCGATGGTCGTTCCCAATAGTTTGGGTATGGGTGGCAATCTACGATGTAATGGGAAAGCGAGGAGGCGCGGCCACAGCCGCACATGGTAAAGTGGTTTCGACTGGGAATTTCTTACACTTCATATGACATTTTGTTAGCAGAAATCTTTACTAGCTACAGAGCCACGATAATGGACTGGTTGCACTCCTTTTTCGTATGGCAACACAGAAGAAGGCGTCCTAATGACAACAAGATTAATGACGAACAACATGACGATGCTATCTAAGCAGACAGCCTTATTGGAGACCATTGTGGGCGTCAAGATCGGCAGGCTGTCTGTGGCGACATAGATCTTTGGCCACCCTCTCCATAACCCCGACGTCCTGTTGACTGAGTCTATTACGATGGCAAACAATGTCGCCGCTGAGCCGTTTTCCGAGGTGGCTTTGTTAATAGAACCTAGAAAGGTTTTGAATGTCCATGAAGCAGACTTGAGAGTGTCCATCTACTGGCCTTTCTAAGCACCGGGAAAGGTCCTCCATAGCTCCAGGATAAAGGGCTCTATCACGAATCCCATTGGCTATGTAGGACGATGAAGCTCTACCGAACGCATAGGCAGTATGGCAAAATTTGTAGGTATACCTTCTCCCAGTTTCAATTCTACGCAAGATGGCCAGAGCCGCTGCCGGTGGTATCTCCATTGGTCACCTTCCAATACAGCATAATTAGAATCGTACTTGACAGTTTCAAGAGATCTGGGCGGGAGTGATCAACTCCGAGATGTCTGTAAAACTCGGCGATGCCACGTATCTCCGCTTCCAACTGTGAGCTACTTCGCTGCAGCCTTTCTTCAAACAATGTCGTCGGTACCAACGTCATCAGTCTGCCTAGCTTCGGCTCGGACAAGAAGCAGTTCCCGTAGAAGGCAAGGCTGTGCCAATGCAGAGCAAGTATAGCATAATTATTCTATTTCTTATGAAGTCAATGTTATTGACTCCGGAATAACCGGGTTGGTTCCGACCCTTCTTTATTACTAATTACTAACCAATCACAGCCTTTAAGTCAAGATAAGAAGAATACCAATTGGCCAGGATCAGATGGCTGCTGCTTATCGTTGTAGATTTCTGTTACAATTCGAGCATGCACATATATCCGGACAAGCATCCAGACAGGCACCCAGACAGGCACCCAGACAGGCACCCGAGAAAGCACCCATGTAAGTAGCCTTTTTGGTAAACGGCTATTCCCGTTTGGAACCGTGCCAAACTTTTGAACCATTATTTGAACACAACACCAATACAAAAACGTCCAGTCCTCTGTCATATCTCAACACACTTCCGGCGAGATAGAACTATCCAGTCGGACCCCTCATATCCAACATCAGGTTTTCTTTCGTACAAGCGAAAAACTGCAATCAAAAATGTTTCAATTTTTAAATCGAGCGTTAATCAGTAACGAAATATTACTTTTTATCGAATTAGAGAGAGCTGAAATCGATGGAACAAAGCCTTAAATAAATAAAATGTGAATATTAATCTCACAAGATTATGTCAATAACAACACCGTATCTAACTCTTGAATGTCATAAGTAGGATCATGGAAGTGACTAGAAATTGTCGATTCTTTGGTGTTTATGTTATGGCCTAGCAGAGAGAGTAAGGCAAATTGAGACTTGGACACTTCAAATTTCTGTTGTATGCGCCGAGTTGCTTTCAAAAGACAATGGCAAGCAAGACCGTCTCTGAGGTGTGCCTCTGGATATGGATGAGCTGGGAAACCCAAGGATTATAACTATACTCCAAGGCTAAAGACTTTTCAATTAGAAGGCCCAGGTAAGCTTCTCAAAATGCTAGTCGACTTCCAAATCAAAGTATTGCTCTAGCTTGCGCTGATATACACATCGGACATTTAACTACGAAGGCATTTAGAACGCGATTCTCTCGTCCAGTGTATATGATATTTTTTGTTTGTTTTTGGCTAGTAGCTGCTAGCTGTAGCGCATGAAAGCGACCTGCTGACTTACAACGTATTCTTAGAAACAGAAGCATTCACCGGAGGCCTTCTGCCATATCCGTGAAAATCTTTTTCGCTGCCAACCTTTGTGATCTCAGCCACGTCCTCTTCGCTGAGCTTCAAGCCTGGTACCGCCGCTACGATGCTCTTTAACCGGTCTGCCTTTGTGCTTGTAGTGATGGGTACGACGCCCTGCTGGATGGACCAGCCGAGCGCGATATCCGTCGTCGTCACACCGTACTTTTTGGCGAGCGCCGGATACACGGGGTCAAGCGGACCCGGGGCGCCTTTCGTCAGCGGTACCAGCGGCCCATACGCAGTCACTGTAATGCCATGCTTACGGTTAAAGGCTACCAGGTCGGGCCTCTGGTAGTATGGATGGTGCTCGATCTGGTTGACGGCGGGCACAACCTTGGCGGTGGCCAGCAGTGCCTCGAGATGCTCTTGCAGGTAGTTGCTGACGCCGATGGAGCGCGCCTTGCCGGCCGCCTGCACGGCCTCTAACTCTTCCCAGCGCTTCTGGTGGTCCTCGGGCGTCTTGGCAAACCGCGGGTGGTGGAGCAAGTAGAGATCGACGTACTCAAGGCCGAGCTTGGTCAGAGACCGGTCCAGCGTCACGCTAATGGGCTCGTCTTCGTGAACGTTCGTCTTGGTGGTAACAAAGAGCTGGCTGCGCGGCACGCCGGCTGCTCGAATAGCGGCGCCAAGCTCCTCTTCGTTTTGATAGGCTACCAATGTGTTAGTCTCTCATTTCCATTTCATGATTTTCTTATCTTCCATATATTTTTGATCAGGTGGCTCCTCCGTGAATGGCACATACATTCTGCGCCATCCAAGTGATAGAATCCGGCATCAATGGCTGCCGTCGTATAACGAATAATATCCTCGCTCTCGTTGTTGCGTCTCGAGAGCTTGGTGCCGACGCCAAATCCGACCTATATTCTTTGATTAGCTCACATAGTTACGAAACAAAGGCACGTGTAAGGACACACCAGTGGGATTTCATGTCCATCGTTGAGCTTGATTGTAGTAAACGCCGCCATTGCTGAGTATAGCTACGGATCTGCTGTTAGACCTTGTTTAATTAGTGATTTCAGCGAGCGTAGGCAATTATATCTCGTGAAAATCAATAAACCGCCAAGGAATTGAGCAGATATTCGCAGTTGATTTTATAAGTTTGTGCGAGACCTTGTGCGATGATTTGGAGGATGACGACAGCGGTTTGCAGATCTTACAGCTTTCGCAATGCCTAGCTCGCAATCGTTATGGCGTTCGACTCGTTTCAACCGGTCCTGCATTAATTGACCGAACTCGGTGCCGTGGAGCCGCATGCATTGATTGGGTTATTTGCGCCTTGGTCGGCATTATTACTACGAACCGCATTTAGACGAGCTGCCGTGAAATTCTGTTGATATTTTTAAACGTTTTTTTTTTTTTTTTTTTTTTTTTTTTTTTTTTTTTGAAACTTTACAAGCCATGCATATCTCCTGAGGCAGCAATGGGCACGCAGACTAGATACTCGTATTTAGAGAAACACAGAAACCAGATGTCCATATATTAACTCACTGATGAGCGAATCTCAGGAGAAATATTCACAAATCAGAGCCGCTGGTTTAGTCAGCTCTCACCTGCTGTTCTATGTGCGCGCCTTTCGTTTTTTATGGTGAGTGAAATTCGTATCTTCTCTAGTAGGTACCATTACAAGTAGCCAGCTGGCGGCTGGTAATGGCATAGCCTTTGATTTGCATAGTAAGCAGCTGTTTATTGATATCGACTGTCACTTTTTTTTCTTTTCATACAATAGTGTTATATTTCATTTTCTCAAATCTATTCCACTATCTAACAATTCTGTATTTTTATTCTAATTTGTCATTCGGGAATGACACGTCGCCAAATTTTCAAAGGCATTGGTTCCGGCACGAGCTGGAAATGCTCGACATGCTTGAGCTCCCAGTTTGGCGATGGGAGCGCCATCTCATACCGGTGTATGAGACTGGCTACGCAGACAGTTTGTTCGAGGTAGCTGATATTGCGGCCGATGCAGCCTCGAGCACCTGCGCTAAACGTAATAAAATATGGCTGAAGCTGCTTTCCTTCTTCGCCTAGCCAGCGCTTTGGCAAATAAGAATCGGCATTGGGAAACACTTGTTCGTTGCGGTGTGCAACATATGAGGAAATAGAAACCTCTGTGTTGCCTGCAATGAAATCGTCCAGGATTGTGCAGCCTTCAGGAGGTGTTTTGCGTGGTAGACCAAATGTTGTGGGGGGGTATAATCGTAGGCTCTCATCTAAGCAGGCCCGTAAAAACGGCAGGTCTTTCAGTTTATCGTAAGCAAGAACGGCCTCGTCGCGGTCAACAACACTATCAATTTCTTCTCGGACTTCTTTCAGAATATGAGGATGACGCAGAAGCAAGTACACAGCATTTTGTATAGCAATAGCAGTTGTTACAGAACCCGCATTCACTGTAAATTCAGTTAGCATCGTTTCCAAGTTTATTTTGCATCGTGCGGAGTGGGAAGCCATGAACTTGCTCGGCGGAGAGGAAATACATACTCATCACACTCATTTCAGCGTAGATTTCTCCAAATGGTAACCGGTGTGCAGATCCATCCTTTGATTCCATCAGAGCTTGGAAAAAATCGTCTAGCTTTTCGCCTTTCTGGTACCGCTTCAGTCGCTCTCGAGTTTCCCGGATGACAATGTTGCTGAAATTATTCGCAGCTTGTGCTGACCTGTAGTATTTAGACGAGATGTATGGCATAAACTTCCACAGTATGTGATACCAGTCTGAAGACCAGACTAGATGCGACTGTCCAGTAAGTTGGTCGTGTATACTCTGGCTATAATGAGCCTGGTACTGCGTGCCATCCAACTTTTCGGCCAATGTTTCATCATCAGCACGATCAAGAAAGCCAAGAATTTTGCTGAGACCGATGTCGACAATCGCCTCCATGGTAAAATAGTTAGTCCAGGTGCGAAATTCCACAGTCAAATGATCCGGCATAGGGCAGGTTATTCTGTCTTTCAGAGGGGCTGTGCAGCGATTGTCTAACTGTCGCATGAGACGTTCAACCTTGTCGGCAACCTTAAATTCCCAAGCTTCTAAATTCTTGATAGCGTAGGCGCTGGAAAGCACCTTTCGCTTTCGTTGGTGATCCACTTTATCAATAACATCGGCAAGGTGGTAATGCGTGCCAGCTGTAATTTTATAAAATGAACCTTTAAAGCACTTGGTATTATGTCCGTAGATATCCTATATTCATAATTTAGTTTTATTTGTTATCTTTTTTCTTTCTCTTGTGTCGATATACCTTACCTTGATAGCCCTTAGGTCACCATAGGACAGCATATTCGGCCCCACGCGAATGACAGGATATTTTTTGTGCAACTCTGCCAGGCGTTCTGAGCGATGACCTCTTGCTGACTCGAGCATGTAGGGAAGATTCGTGATTCCAGACAGTGGTGTCAAATTTGGGAATTTTCGAAGGCCTTTCTCATCAAAGAAGTACTTGACCACTGGCCATAAAACGAGGCGAAATATGAATGCCGCCAGGCATAATACAAAAAGTATTAGCCCATACATTATGAGGATATCTGTACGAGAGATGGAATATACCAAAGCAGTACCGCAAAGATGCTATTGTGCTGGAAAGAATGAATAATAAATGCTTTCAGAAAAGAGACACTTATACTCAATAGTTGTCCATAAAAATCGTCATCAAATTAATCTTAAACGAGAGAAATGCTGCGAACAGATGGCCATAGTAGAGATGCAGACCACCACTTGTGTACTATGTACTTTCGTTTTTTGTCACAAGATAAATAAGACCCAAAGCAGCAAATTCCCTCTCTAAGTTGTAGCTGTAATTATAGTGTACGCCATAAAAGGAAATGGTTTATTATTCTTGAAGGGGAAATTTTCCTCTTCAAGAAAAAGACGCTAAATCAAAAAGGCTTCTTGGCTAACCATACCGAAAGAACTCCGTTTGGATGTAGGGTGATAACAATGTACATAGAGGAATATTTAATTCTGAATATACTAGGAGAGGTCTAGAGAAAATTGATTTATGAGAAAAGCTGTTAAATGATGAGTGAGCTAGGTGATAATAACTGCAACAATAATAGATGATAAATAAATAAACACAAAAGAAAAACTCATAGCAGGTTGTGCAAGACAAGGATTAACAATCTCGATATAAGATATATATTGTGCCTATCTAGACTTAATTCTCTTATTCACATATAGATAGTAGAGATCCTCGGGATTCTGTATTTTGAACCGTGTGTCGCCTGACTTTTGAGATTTATTTTCTTTTAATTTTTTTCTATTTTTTTTTTTTTTGAAACAATCAAATTTTGACATGGATAACTGGATAAAACTCATCGAACGCGAAATTGATTTCGTCAGGCTTTCCCAATTGCCATTACTATATTTCAAAGCTGGCACCGAATGGGATGACTCGTTGCTTGCTATTGTCATCTTTATCGTCTCCCTCGTGTTCTTTACTCGCGATGAAGGAGATCCAAACTTTCATCTCTGGTTCGAATGTCCACAGGCCAATTTTGCTGCTTCAGAAGCCATGGAAATCCAAAGAGATGTCAGCCAGGCAATTTGCGAGTCGGTATGAAAAATATAATGAATGTCTAGCTTTCCTAATGACCTCCGAGGCTAATTGTTCGTCACTACTTTTGCTTTGTCCAACAGAACCAAGATATCGTTGTGTTCTACGCCTCACAGTCTGGCACTTCACAACGTTTGGCACAACATCTGAGCATGGCCATCGATCGTCAATTTTCAAAATCGGTCCTCGTTGCTGCCCTCTCTGATTACGACAGTGCCACAATTTGTCATATTCCAGCTAAGGCAATAGTCATCTTCATCCTCTCTACATATGGAGAAGGTGACCCGCCGGACAATGGATTTGAATTCTCAGACTGGTTGAAAACATCACTGCCTGAAAACTGCCTACAAAACTTGAGGTTTTCCGTCCTTGGCGTTGGTAACAGCAACTACAAGTTCTATAACCAGTTCGCGCGTTCGTCATACGATCTTTTATTGAAAGCTGGCGCGACTCCAGTTCTTGACCTTCACCTAGCCGATGACGGTACCGGTCTGGTGGACGAAGACTATGCTGATTGGAAAGAAGAACTTTTCAACACATTTGTCTCCAAGATTGGGCTCAATGCACAACCACGCCCTTACCAGTCGAATGTCCACGTTCAGTTTTCTGATAATGCCATCGACACCAGTGACCTCTACACACCCCTCCGAATGACTGAAGCAGGATCCAGAAGAATGAAAAATACTCTCTCTACCCTCTACTACTTGCCCATTCAGAGTTCTCGTCGCATAACAGGGATAGATGGACGGCCTGTCTTTCATATTGACATCACCATCAGTGAGCATCTGGAGCTGAAATATATCACTGGAGATCATATCGCTCTTTGGCCCGCCAATGAAGACTCAGAAGTGCAGCTTTTGAGTGAGCGGTTGGGCCTCTCAGCTATGGACCTCGATAGGCATGTGGAAATAACTCCAAAACTTTCAACTCTGGAGTGGCGTGACGTCTGGAATGGGCCGGTGACTCTTCGATCGCTTTTTCGTTCGCGACTCGAAATCGCTGCACCACTGTCTCGCGAGTTTATTAAAGATCTAGAGCAATTTGCCCCTTCTGATGAGTCTAGATCGTTCATAAAATCTGTGTCCTCAGATGTTGCTGCGTACACAAAGTACAGGTCATCACATAAGATCACGCTTGCATCTGTGCTCAGAGATGCGTCACCAATGGCCCCGTGGCATCTGCCTTTATCGTTTCTTATTGAGCAAATAGGGTCATTAAGACCGAGGTTTTATTCTATTTGTTCTACGTCAAGCCTCGAGCCTAGGCTAGTATCTATTACCGTGAGCCTGACAACGGTTCAGCTAGAGAACTCTGATCAGGTGGTCCGGGGTCTTGCATCACATTTCGTATTAGACAAGCTCACCTCTTTCTCAGATACGAACCCTGAAGCATCTTCCCTAGAAAAGAGAGAAAATCCTACCATCTTCGCCCAGATTCGCAGGTCTCAATTTCGCATGCCAGTTGTTCCATCAAGACCAATGATATTGATAGCCGCCGGCTCAGGGATTGCTCCATTTCGAGGCTTCGTCCGCCACATAGCCAAACAAGCAAAATTGGGCAAAGAAATCGGCCGAACTCTTTTGTTCTTTGGTTGCAAATCTCCATCTGAGCATCTGTATCAACAAGAGTTTGCATCCCTGGCGGAAAGTTTGGGCGGGAAGCTTCATCTCTTCACAGCGTACTCTCAGGTCGGAGATAAAATACACGTTCAGGACAAGATCATCGAAGAAGGCGAAAGTATCTGTCAGCTACTATTGGGAAACGACGCAAGTCTTTACATTTGTGGTTCCTCTTCCATGGCACGTAACGTGCGGCTGGCCTTGAGTGACGTTCTCTGTACACAACAGAAATGGTCACCCAACAGCTTTACAGAATTTGAAATGGCAAGAAAGAGGTCGCGTCGCTGGCAAGAGGACATTTGGGGCTGATAGGTTACCAGGGAAGCATTATCCTTGGTAGGATCTTCCTATGTTGCAACCACTCTTTCAACAACCAACAATCATCTAGTATCTCATGTTGCAGCCACTTGTTTTGTAGACCTTTGCACTGGCAGTATTTACACAAGTAAAAGGCTTCCATTCAAGGTCCGGTTCTCAAGACCCACCCGCCCTGGCAACGAGCTGGGCAAACACTTGGCTTTTGATCAGGCCACGGATATGGCAGAGAACTGTTTTTCTTTCTTCTTTCCTTTTTTATCTTTAGATTCGATATACTCGTTGAGTGGGAATAGCAGCGTCTCGTTTCGCCCCAGACCCGTACATTATTATATTTTAGACATAACGTCGCAGCCGCGATTTCCCCAGTGGTAAGGATCGTAATCCACAGTGATGTTTGTAACAAACAATTCAACCGTATGAGGTTTAATTTGCATGCTTCTACTATTTACATCCTTACGTCACCACTGTAACGAGGTTCCAGGATAACGACCTGAACAGATATACTCACTGGGCGTGTTCTGATGCACTTATCAGTTCTCTTGTTAGCATCTCGACGTTCGTAGAGTGTGTCGGAATCGGAATTCTCCCGCAGCCAAACTGCCATGGCAGTCGCACCACAACCAATTACGTTGTAGAAAATTTTCGAGCAGAGCTAATACGTCCGCGGGCAAGAGAATTAATATCAAAAGCAACATACTAAATAAAGCACAACTGTGGGACCTGGCTGAGCATACCTAATTTTATATCATAATAGTGATTATATTAAAGTAGATATTGTATGTCCCCCTTACAATTCGCTCCCCCAACATAGATCAGCAACTAGTCGGGCAGCAGCAAATCAACGTTAAGGGCCCTGCCTTTCAACCGCCGAGCCCTGTCTATCTCATCTTAGTGAATTAGAGAGCGGGCAGCTGAGAGAGATTCTGAGCGAGATCGCCACAGAGAGGACCTATTTGTCTATGGCTACTTGCTCTAGTATCCTCTTTGCCTTCATTGTAGACGTTGATTTTAGCTTATCTTGTCTCTTTTTAGCAATGTTAGAAGAGTATCGATAGATTTACGCGGAGTTTTGAAAGCCAAATACCTGTTGTATATATGGCTCTTGCCCACTTCCACCTAATTTGCACAGGCTATTATCATTTGTGTTACAAATCACGACATCTTTCCACGATAAAAAAAATGTACGGCAAACTAATCCTAGCTTGTGTCCTGCGGGCCGTCTTTGTTTCATCGGCGCCTGCGGCCAATATTGCATTGCTAAAGCCTTGCAACTCGGCTTCAATGTAAGCCAAGTGAATCGGAAGTCTGGCCCCAGTAACTCGATTTGCTAAGTGTGCCTAGGCCCAGCAACGCGAATGTGAATGATGATTGCGAGGCTATCGCAGCCGCTGATCCAGCATTAAACTATCGCAATGACGTCTCGGTCTCATACTCTCCGGAGAAAATCTATTGTGGTGAAGACCATGCTCTCAAGCTTCAATACGAACCTATCTTTGAGAGCCCAGCAGCTTCTGGTACCACTTTGTCTGGCTGTCGAGCACTCTGCGAGAAATATTCATGCCGCAGCTTTGTGATCGCTTCTGGGTTCTTTACTATTGTTGTTGCCCCGCCAACGAGCAGTTTGCTCTATTCAGTTCCCAGCGATCAGCTCGTGGATTTATCTAAGAAAAGCAGCGGCATAATTGTGTATGATGCAACTTGCGCCGTTGGAGACGAGGAAGACTAAAGAGGCAGGGGGGACGAGGAAAGAAGGGGTGGAAAAGACAATGTGACAAGAGGTTTGGAAGCAGTGTTAAACAGAGCGCCAGACTCAGAAAATGGCTGAAGATAATAGTGAGATGATAGTAGTTGTTGATGACACAGAAGGAAAGAGGGAGCAGAGAGATTTGGGTGGTCTTTGTAGACTTCTCGAAGGGCAAGCCGACGATTGATTGACTCCGTTGCTTCTAACGGCCGCAGCAAGGTTATAGGAGTCTGAAACTTTTTTTATCCCTAAATCATCGGGTTAAGCATGAATTCATTAACCTACCGCTTACGTGACCATTACTGTTACAGAAGCTGAATTTTTCTGTGCAGGAACATATACTTATAGCAATAGTATACGTTTAGTAAAAAAAATAAAAATAAAAATAAAAATAAAAAAAAGGAGAGAGAGAGAGAGAGAGAGAGAAGAAAAGGAAGATAAAAAAAAGGAAAGAGTACAAAAGAGAGATAACGGAAACGAGCGCTGTATTTATACGTTGTCGTTGAGGAGGCCAAAAAGACTCTAGCCAATACGCAAGAGAAGATTCGCCTACTTTTCTTAATTGGGGTGACCACCAGTTCCTGCGGCCACAACAGCTGCTCCAGACTTACACCGATTAATTAGACTATACACAGATAATTATTTACATCGAGTACCTAAGATGCCCGGACTGACCATGCATGTCTATCACGTGTGAGCGCAATAATGTCGCTGAAAGCTTGTTGATCTTCAGAATCTGGGAATTGATGGCGGCAAAGCACAATACCTGAGCATGCCAAGCCAATAGCACAAGCGCAAGATGAATTTGAGACACCAACTCCGCATAATTCTCGTATAGAATTTTCGATAATGGTCTAAATTGGGGAATTAGCAGATGGTAACAAGGTATGCAGAGGAATGGATATTTCATACATCAAGCTCTGCAAGCTTGGATGGAAGAACAGGACCGAGGCGCCGCCTGAGCGGATGGTAGTGAGCAAGAAGGATTTTCGATAAATGATAGTATTGAATCGCCGATGCTGATGTTATGCCATTAAAGTAAGAAGCGGAACGAGACAAAGATTCGGAGTGCAGTATCAGGACAATTAAAATAACATACCTGGAACATCATCTATGAATTCACAGCGTGGAAACCTATTAGTAGGTCCCCGGGGTTCATAAAATACGGGCCAAAAGCAAGGCGGCCGTTGGTTAAACCACAACTCTCCTCGCAGACAGAGACGGTTATAGTCTTCCTCAAGCAAGATCTCCTTCCCACAGCAATAATTTAAGACATCGGCAAGATGATACACCATGCAGTGAGCCCAATCTGCATCCTCGCTGGGTAGCTTATCCCACTCTGCCGAAAAATGGTGCAGAGGGATTCGAACACTACGCTGTTCCATAAATGCAACGATCAGCTCTTGTCGTAAGCCTACCCAGGCGACAGATTTTTGAAATGCAGAAAGTTGTGCCGTCTGTCCATATTGAAGAAGCAGACCCTGGGTGCCTAACAGATGACAGTGGTTTTCAATTCCATAGAGAGCTGTCGTTGTGGGAGAAAAAAAAATCGTAAGTTGATGCGAAGTGGAAAATAAACGACAAAAAGCAATGGCGCTTCGGCTCACTCACTTTCAAACTCGGAGCCCATCCTGAGAACCACCGTCGCCGCCAAAATGTCATCCTTTAATTTTGTTCCGTCTTTATCCATTGCAAAAAGCAGAGGAATCAAAAGCTCTACGCATTTCTGGTGATACTCGTCTGCGACAAGGGGGTCGTAGCCTTTTAGCAAACTCAAGTGGCGTGCCGAAATAGAGAGCATGGCATACAACAGTGGCTTTGATTGAGGATAGACGCGTGTGACACCGGTCATGAACGTGTGCCGAAAATCCAGAAAGCTAAACTATATATCCCATTTGTTAAATTTCTGCATTCTCTAACTTCTTCCACTTTCCTAAAGTTGGATGCGTGCATCACGTACCCATCGGCGCAATGTTCGAAAAAAGTATCGAATAAGTTCTGATTCGGTCTTTGAAAGAAAAATAGTTGATCTCTGTGACAAGACAGATTCAATATGGTTTGGTGATGCCAATGCGGAATCATTTCTGGCATCATCTGCCTGAGTGTCATCACTAGACTCTGATAGATCTCTCAACGGTGGCAGTTGCAAGCTTGATTGTGCACTGCGCGCGACTTGCACATCATCCCAACAGCTTAGGGATTGCACAGAATTAGCATCCTGTGTGATGCAATCGGTTTCCAGAGGAGAAACCACTACAGATCCTGAAGGCGCCGGGGAAATCTCGATGGACTTGTAGCTACTAGGCCTGGAGCCACTCGCTACTACATTTGGCGACAGCAGTTCGTCGAGACCTGGAACAAAATTGACTTTGGGAATAGGCAGTCAGACGTGTTTCCTTTTGGCTCCCTTCTCATGTTTTTGTGGAAATATTCAGCGACCAAATTACTGACGAGGTTCAAATGTTTCCAGCCATATTTGATTTCTAGGAAACCGTGGTCTATGGAGGCAACACTTAGCACAAGTTATACAATAGATCTTTGTTTGATGTCCAGTCTCGAGTATCTTACGTTTTGTACTCAAACTGGAAAGTTCCGGGTCGCAGACACTTCAGTCCATTGTTTTTGCATCGTAAACAAGGGGTTTTCTTTGAACCTAGAGAGACAGTGCCGCATAGTTAGTCGCAAGACATGAAAGGTTCATTGGGGAAGTGCAGCCTACATTTCAAATGCCGCTCTTTGCAGGCCTAAAGAGAGGAATTATCAGTGATGTCTTGAGATTTCATGAGTACACAGACATATAAAGCCAGCACCCACTCTGCATGAGCGGTCCAAACGCTCGTTCATTGCAAGTCGGAGTCTTATTTTTGCTTCTTACTATCGGAACAGCTTTTGAGAGAGAAATGCGGGGCTAGAAGTCTCGGGTACGGGGGTTTTAATAAAAAAACGAATGGAGAAACTTACTGCATTGATTTAACTACAACAAAACGTAGAACCAAGTAGAACCATAGCTTAATACCCCGGATTCCCCAGATGTCTTAGTTTGTCAGATGACTTCTACTACACTGTCCTTGATCTGTTTTGTTTAGTGGGGCTATCTCCACTAATCTGCTTTAGGTCCTCTCAATTCGCTCAGAAAGTAATAGGCTCCGTCGATACGTTTTCACACTAGGGACTTTCTACCTGCATAAACCGAACCAGCGTCAAACAAAACTCTCAGCCATCTTGGTTGGATCAGTATAGATCAACTCGGAGATTTCTTCCTCTTTCAAAAGGACTGGATAAACGGCACTAAATGGATAAAGTGGTGCAGAATACAGCTAGCTCTGGGCTAGAAGACGCTCCGAAACACGACCGATGTCTGGCGGTATTCCCGAAAGAATGAAGTATGTCGTTACGTTTTAGGGTAACATCCCCATTAAAGATCTTCCTGAAAGTTTCCTATAAATCTTATGAAAGTGGAATGCAGGTGGTTGAAGCATGCAAAATGAGATCATCAGGCCAAGTACAGGAATTTATAAAGTCCTCAACAATCCCAGTTTATTAGAAATATCTTTTGAAACGCCTCAATATACCCAGAAAAAAACAAAGCAGCGGACACGCCACTCCTAATTTTCTATCGTATCATTCATAAGCTATTCTTCACCTAATATAATCACATCATGGAACAAGAGAAGACTGAAGCCGAGGCTCTCGAAGTCGTCCGCGCCGGTGGGCCGCAGGTTGATGCTCTGATTGAAGATATGGAGCGCCTTCTGCACGACTCTGGTGGGCTGGAAACGGGGTTCTTTCATATCCAATTTAAGGATCCCAAGCGTTTCACTTGGTTGCTTGTTGCCTTCGCAAGCATGGGTGGGCTGTTATCAGGTCTCGATCAAAGCTTAATTTCTGGAGCGAATCTTTACCTCCCCCGCGACCTTGGACTCGACACACAGCAGAATAGCTTGGTCAATTCAGGCATGCCTTTAGGCGCTGTTGGTGGTGCCCTTATTTTATCGCCAGCCAATGAATATCTCGGTAGAAAATGGGCCATCATCCTTTCCATCATTTTGTACACCATTGGCGCGGCTCTGGAAGCCGGTTCAATAAATTTCGGTATGATTAACATCTTTCTCTCTCTCCCAAACATTGTTACATTCTCTTTAATTTCATTTTCACTGCATCTACTTGAAAAATAAAGCCCTTACATTTTACCAGGCATGATTGTTGCCGCTCGCGTTATTCTCGGTCTTGGTGTCGGTTTAGAAGGCGGCACGGTACCTGTTTATGTCGCCGAAACTGTCGAGCGCCGCATTCGAGGCAATCTTGTATCTCTTTACCAGTTCAACATAGCTCTTGGGGAGGTTCTCGGGTATGCCGTCGCAGCCATTTTTCTTCGGGTTCCTGGTAACTGGCGGTATATCCTTGGATCGTCACTCGTTTTCTCCACAATTATGTTTATCGGGTGAGATACTATAGATATTCAGAACAGAGGACGCTTTCAGTTCAAGCTAATTTCATTGATAGCATGTTCTTTTTACCTGAAAGCCCGCGATATCTTATGCACAAGAGCCAGATGCTCGACTCGTATAAGGTCTGGAAGCGCATCCGTGGCATCGACTCAAGTGAGTCTCGAGAAGAATTCTTTATAATGGTAGCTGCGGTGCGTGAGGAGGAAACTGCGATAAATGAGGGAGCCAAACACCAACGATTCCCTTGGATGGATTTCTTCACGTACGTCATGCACAGAACTTTTTTCGGTAGATATCTCTGACACTCTATAATTGGCCACTACTAACGACGCACCCCTTCCAGTGTTCCCCGGGCACGCCGGGCACTCATCTATGCCAATATGATGATTCTGTTGGGCCAGTTGACTGGGGTTAACGCAATCATGTATTACATGTCTGTGCTGATGAACCAGATTGGCTTTGACGCTGAAAAATCGAATTACATGTCCCTCGTCGGCGGCGGATCCCTCCTTTTAGGCACCATCCCAGCCATATTCCTTATGGAGACCTGCGGTCGTCGTTTTTGGGCCATTGTTATGCTACCAGGCTTTTTTGTCGGATTAGTTCTTATTGGCATAAGTTACCAGATTCCACTCGATACGAAAACGGTCGCAGTCGAGGGAGTGTATCTTACTGGACTCATCTTGTACATGGGGTTTTTCGGATCTTATGCTTGCTTAACCTGGGGTAAGAGCACCAAGTACTGTTCCCCGTTTAGTGTCCGCCTCCAAAGCTAATCTTTTGTTGTTTCAAGTCGTCCCATCTGAAGTATATCCCACATACCTTCGTAGCTATGGCATGACGACTTCTGATGCGCTATTGTTTTTGATGGCCTTCATTATGACCTACAATTTTTCAGCGATGCAGGAGGCTATGGGTAAGACAGGACTTGTACTCGGATGGTATGGAGGTATTGCCGTCGCCGGCGAATTTTATCAACTCTTCTTCATGCCTGAGACTAAAGACAAAACGCTCGAAGAACTCGACGAGGTGTTCGAGCGTCCCACTTGGAGTATTGTTCAAGAAAACTGGGCAGGTATAAAGCAAAATGTTTCCGACTTGTGTCACGGACGCTTCAAGAAGGTTCTTGCCAAGCAAACAAAGAGAAGAGTCACTCTGCATGACAGCGACGATAGCAGCAAAGCTTGAGACCATCCCTGTCACTAGTAAAATGATAAGGCAGTTTATATTATTTTATATGAAGATAAGCCGCTGAAAGTAAGATAGGTAAAGATAAATTTACTTGAGGCCTATCACATAGCACGCATAGCGTGGAATCTCTTTGTCTCCCTCCTGAAATCTACAGCTGTTTCTTTACTCTCTTGAAGTTGCCCATCAAGAATAACAATATAGAATAGCGAGATATACCATTCCATAATCATTAGGGGGTTCAAGGTCCTCATTGCCGACGTCACCGAGCTAAGACGCTCGCGCAACCAGATAGTAGAAGACGGCTTTACCTTTCGCCTTCCAGTAGACAATATTTATGACGCTAGGTTGGATAATTTTACTTCGTCCCTCTAATACAAGATCGAACTATATAGCCAGCTTCTGTGTTAAATTGTTGAGGAGCACTGGACTTCCGGGCGTCAAAAACTGCGGCTGTCTAAGCTAGGAATCTTGCATGATTGGTTGCCAATCATTTCTACACGATGGCGGCTGACTTGGCATGCAATAAGAGCGCTGCAGATGATTAGCTAGGCTTTTGGCACCAAATGAGTAGAGTCGCTATCCAGACAATCGTTGGCTTGAATGTGCAGTGTCCAATTTTACCCAGCAGAACAAGCAATTTCAACACATCCACGCTCACCATGCCCCAAAAAGAAGAATCAGCAGCGCTGGCCGCGTGGACGCCAGGAACCCTCGATATTCACCATATCGATACCAGATGCGGTAGCTCCACCTTCATCATGGGACCCGACGGCACGACGATTCTGGCTGATTGCGGGACCGTCAGGGATGATTCCGCGACATCAGCCATCACTGCCAACTTGGGAAACTCACCCCGGCCCGGCGAGCAGGTGGCAGGCTACGCCAAGCGCTTTAGCGGCGCCACGACACTCGATTATTTGATCGCAACGCACGTACACCCAGACCATGTTGGTGATGTTCATTCTGATCAGACGGCCATGGATAATGGATTCCAAAGGACAGGACTCAGCGATATCGACGCTATAATGCCTGCAACGCTAGTGATTGATCGCGCCTATCCCGACTATGAGGTGCCACCGCTACGGGCCCCGTTTACCACCAACCACCTGGCCTGGCTTTCTGCTAGGCGGCAAGCAGGGGGCCGAGTCGAGAAGATTGATGTTGGTTCCACCAACCAGATCTCGCTGCGATCGGCCAAAGATTACCCGACATTCTCTATCCGAACCATCGCTGCCAACGGCCGGGTGTGGACCGGCACTGGAGAGGAAAGTCGCTCACTTTTCCCGGATCTTGAGACACTGCCGCGCAAGGCGTGGCCCGATGAGAATAAATGCTCGGTGGCCTTTCTACTCTCCTACGGCAACTTTCGCTATTATGCAGGAAGCGATCTCACCTGCGATACCTATGACGGCCGCTATCCCTGGATGGACATCGAAACACCAGTGGCGCAAGCAGCGGGCCGAGTTGACGTTGCTATTGCTAATCATCATGCATATTTCGATGCCTGCGGACCCAACTTCGTGAAAGAACTAGATGCCACCGCTTACATCATTCCCGCTTGGCACGACACCCATCCGGGGATGGCCCAGCTCCAGCGCATGCTCGGGGCCTGGCCGAGTGAAAAGAGACGCCAAGTCTTCGCCACTGGGATGACGCCGGTGAGCCGTCGCGTGAATCAGCGTTTCCTAGGTGATATGTGCAGCAGTAGAGGCCATATTGTGGTCCGGGTAGCTCCAGGCGGTGAGAGTTATCAAATCTTTGTCCTCGATAATGATAGTGAAGCAAACTGCGTGGTTGCCGAATACGGTCCCCATACGTGCGGCGCACTCAGCTAGAGGTTGGAATCAAAGATTTATTGCGACTACACTGATTTAGCATGTAATCATGGGGGAATCAATTTGGATTATATACTCGCATAGTCTACTAGTAGCAACTCTGCTAATGACGCACACCACGGCATTCGGCGGCCGCTGCTATGCAGCTGACCCGAAGCCTTATGTGCAAACATAATGCAGACGGTAGTAAGCCTCCCATTATCTTTGTGACTAGCAAAATTGACCCACGGGCGGATGGCCTTGGTGCCCTTTTCCTAGCCGTCCAGGTGTCTAAGCAGTACCAATGTTTAATACCTTTAGAAAACAATGCAACAATGTGCCCTCAGCTATGGCATCGCCGAGAAAGAGAGCACGGCAGAGTAATGTCACACTGAATAACGACGAAAGAAGTGGCTCATCTGGTGCAGCGGCAAAATAGGCCTGGAAGCGTGCCTTCGGCTCGGTCGTGCCAAGCTGGTAGTTTCCAGATATCACTCCAGCACGACCGCTACACACCTAGCCCATTCTTCCCTAGATCTTAATAGATTCACGTTGCTGGTCTATGATGTGCATCGTACAAATCTTTCTGCCTTTTGTGAAGGTCGGCGCGCTGATCATCGGTCAGCAGACTATACCAGACGTACATGTCGCCGCTTTTTATGTCACTCCTTGGCCAAGGTCTAGTGAAGGGTGTCACGAGCCCGAGGGCTTCCATTCGAGAGTACTCCCAGACGAGGACGCCAAGCATGATATATGGGGCTCTGCTACCCCAATATATGGGCCATCGAGAGACATTCGTGCCGTTTGCCAAATGTAATAGAGGCCTATGAGATCGTCCGATCCAAACTAGACGGCCCCTCCAGTCAGGCGGCATGGGTAAGACACAGAGCGAGTAGTTATAGCTAGCAGCGGCTGAGGTGGATGAGAGCGAGGCGGCCGGAAAGGCATCGGCTAGGCGTAGAAAGAGGGGATGTTGGAAAACAAAAGGCAGACCGCGGGTGGGGTATTCGGCTTGCATGATCGTTTGCAATGTCATGTTGTCATAAAAGGATGTGAACTCTAGGCTACGCCATAAATGCAGCGGGCTTTCCATATCGGCGGGAAGCTGCTCGTGGTGGTCGCCTCCGTCGAGGAGGGCCTTCCGCAGAACCGAGTAGAATGCAAGTCGCCAAGCACCATCGATAACGCGTTGCGCTTCGACCCAGAGCACAGGCGGCGCAGCGGCTGCCCGCATAGCCGCATCGTCTTGTACAAGTTCGTCGGGCACAAAAGGCGCAGGAAAATGTGGCTTTCCGGGCTCTCGCCACCAGGCCACCCCTCTCCTGTAGCTGAACATTCGGTCGATGGGTCGGCGTGGACACAAGGCAGCAGAGCGCTCCAGCAGAGTTGCTAAACATCGATGAGCAGCTGCGTGGACGGTAACTGAGAGCGCCAGGAATTTGCGCACGGCGACCGCCGTCACCGAACCGCCTCGTAATGGAACATCATGATAAGTACGCCCATGCAGCAGTGGCCGTGCCATAAATTCAGCCCAGGTGGCTGGACATTGGGCAATGAGCAAGCACGTCATTTGTGCAGAGTAACGCGGCTCGGGACCCATGCATCTGATGACGACGGTCTGGACAATCTCAACGGTCAGGCTGTCACTGTAGAATATAGGCAGTAGTGCAGGCGAGGCGGCACGCAGGTTGTGCAACGAGGGCAGGTCAGGGGCTCTCTTAAGCACCAGGATCAACACTTCAGTAGGCAAACGGGAAAATGGGTCCATCCTGGAGCTGGGGAGAGGAGAGAGGAAAGAGACTGGTGGAAAGAAATTAGAGCAGTGTGGACGAAAGGCGGATTGCATAAATTGAAATGTATGATAATACCACTACGGGGACAGAAGAAAGACTAAAACAGAGGTAGGTTAGTTTTCTGTTATAAGTAGGTAGCTGTAAGCGATTAAGTTGGTATTTGGCATTTGGTATTTATTGATTTCCTACCTCTGTTAAGTTGTCATCTCTCGAGCATATATTACTGTTAGAGAACAGCAATGAGCAGTATGATACATAATTTTTTTTTTTTTTACAGATGTGAAGGGCTTGAGAGAATCGATTGTTTCGTGCAGCTAGAGATGATCTCCAGCTTTCAGATATACGCGTACTTTTCAAGCTCAGTAGCAAGGCTTGTGGGCTTGGCCCGTGCTGATATGAGGGCAAACTTTTTGAGCCCCACCTAGTCATTCATCAAGTGGCGCACGAAGCCTAGACTTAGATGCAGGCTCACGATGTCACAGCTCATAGGCTAGTGTCCCAATTAACACAAGAAAAGAAGAAGGCGCAAATCAAAGAGGCTGAAGAGCGAGAGAAAACCGGCTAGGAGAAGGATAGGGAGAAGAAGATAGCGGTGGATGCAGTAGCAGTGTAGCACTCGCGAGACGAAACTTAGTACGTTGCTGCAGTGAGCTCTTTAAATGAACCCGTCGCGAGGGATGCGATGCTGCGAGCGTTAATTGTGGGCTATGAGATAATACAAGGCAGAAGAAGTTAAGGAAAAGATGAGCAGACGCTCTAGTCTAAAGATGAGACTATCAAACACGATGCACCTCGAAGAATATACTCCTTGTGTCGTAGTACACGTGCTAGATGCAACAGAAGGGTACGGGAACGAGCTGTTATTGGTTTAAGGCAGCCCCCCTGCTGAAGGCGATCTCATCCTGAAGTGATGTCGCTCTTTTGTACCAAAGCATTTATTTATTTCTAAAGCAGCAGTCTCTCATTTTCCTGTCCATTTTATTTTCCTTATCAATTTCGTTCGCTGCCAGTTACCCATGTTCAACAGGACGCTTATGTTGTCAGCGCCCAAGTAACTTTAGTGATCTACTGTGGCATGGCCATCTTGGCAGCTACATAGCTGCATCGGCTGCTACGAGGTTGACGCTAGCACTACTGGGCCTGCCTCTGCTGCTCTGGGCTGCTGCTTCTCAATGCCTATTTCACATCTCTTTTCTCAAGTCTGTTTCTATTGGGCGTCTGTCTGAGGAGATTCGGTGGCATCTTCCAACTTGAGACGCCTTTCAAGGCCAGTCCACCCACCAATAATTTGCCCGTTTCGTATTATGTTTATCTCTCTTTAAAGCTTCACGGAGTTGACATTCCCACTGTTACAGGTCTGGCTAGTTGGGCTAGTTAGTTTTATACACTACGATGGATCGCTCTCCGACACAGCTCCGCTCAGCAATAATGCCGATTTTGTGATGATAATTTCACTGTGAAGGGATAGGAATCAGGCTTGCATAGTCTACGAAGTGAAGCTTATTCAATAATACAAGGCATATGACTAAAATTAAATTGAATACCCCCAGATGTGACAGAGAAACGACCATGACTCGGACAAGTCTAAGCGAGGAGACGCTGTTCTAGCCCCTGTTTTCTTTTTCTTTTTCTTTTCTTTTTTTTAAAGCAGGCAACTATAGCCATTTTTGGTGTTTTTTCACAGGGATTTTGTTTTTGGATTATGCTTCTACAAGTGCAAGCATACTTGTTTGGTCAATGCCTAGTAAAAAAGTGAAGAAATCTTCCAGTAGGAAGCTGTAATATGGGGTATTACGAAACACGCCAGAGAAGAGACCAAAGCCCAAACAACACGGTTCCACATTAGGAGAGCCTCCTGGCTATAAAAATAGCGTCTGTGAGCATAGCGGAAACCCATGTCTGTAGGGGGCAAAACCGAACTGTAACTTGTTATGGAGGGGGACGCGTTTTCGTAAGCCTCAACCAATCCTGGTTAGAGCGACGGTAGCAGCGATTAATTGTCCAGATCCAATGAATACCGGCAGCAGGGAACCAGGGGACCAAACCAAACCCCACAAAACAACTCCTCCCCTGCCGAAAGCCAAGCATCGCGGAGACTGCCAATGGTGGGGAAGCGAAGTGCAAAGATGCCTTTTCATTTGCCAGAATTCTGATACATGCACAAACCACCCCTTTTGATCTACGGTCTCGGATCGACGCTGATGCTCGTCGATGCTCAATGATGCTCAGTGATGCTCAGTGATGCTCAGTGATGTTCAGTGATAGACAATGATGGACAGAATGATGGCAACCCCATCGCTCTTCGGTAGATCCCTGTGTGATTCGAAACCGCTCTCCACTACAAGCAGTGGAAGCTTCAGACATGCCAAATGTCGCGTACGTTCATCTCATACCAATACTACGTTCTCGCAAAGGGGCGCCGGCCTCGCTTCCCACTTTGGGTGAAGGCGAAGCTTTTTTCATAAGCTTGTTCCGCGAAGCGCTTCCACAATGCAAGAGCGAACATAATTGTATAAATAAAGCCCATCTGCTTCTTGTCTTCTGTTACTTTGTTTGTAGTATTCTCACCATTCGCTTCTTCTCATATACATCTCTGGCTGGTCCTTTTCTCTTCTTCTTTCCAATTACACTTTTGTCTCATCTCTTTTCTTTCATTTTATACTTAACTTTTTCTGATTTTTTTTTTTTTTTCCTTCTTCAGCATTCTTCCGACAAAATGAAGTTTCTCCACATCCTCGCACTTGCTACGTCGGTGGCCGCCATGGCTATCGAGCCGCGCCACCATGCGGGCAAGAAGACCAACAAGACCAAGACCGCTGCCGTAGCAGCTACGTCTACAGCTGCTGCAGTCGCAGAGTCATCCGCGTGCGTGGCGGATGCGGCCATCGCCCGTCGTCACCACGCTGGCAAGAAGACCAAGACCACGACGGCCAACGCCGCCGCCGCCGACTGCGCTGGTGCTGCAGTGGCCGCACGGGACGTGGAGCTTGAGGCCCGTCACCATGCCGGCAAGAAGACCAAGACCACCACTGCCAACGCAAACGCAGAATCTGCTGCCTGCGCTGGAGCTGCCGTTGCTGCCCGGGATGCTGAGCTTGAGGCTCGCCACCATGCCGGCAAGAAGACCAAGACCACCACCACCACTGCTGCTGAGTGTGCTGGTGCCGCAGTCGCTGCTCGGGATGTTGAACTTGAGGCCCGTCACCACGCCGGCAAGAAGACCAAGACCACTACTGCCAACGCAAACGCAGAATCTGCTGCCTGCGCTGGAGCTGCCGTTGCTGCCCGGGATGCTGAGCTTGAAGCTCGCCACCACGCCGGCAAGAAGACCAAGACGACGACCACCACCGCTGCTGAGTGTGCTGGTGCCGCAGTCGCCGCTCGGGAAGCCGGTATGTCTTGATTTCCTCCTGCCCACCAACATACTTATAATAAACCCCAGCTAACAAAATTTAGACGAGTAACCCGCGTCCAAATATCAATCGATGGCCCTACACGGTCGCGTGCAGTTGATCGTAGGCGCAGGCGGTGATGGAATGATGAAAATAAATTCGACCGGATTCCCTGTATTTTAATGAGGGAGAAGGACGACAAAAGTGTGTATATTGGATCTTCAGAACAGAGTTCTGAAAATTTTTAACTTTGCTCTTATGGCAGCTTTGTATAAAATAAACAAGTTACATAAAAAAATGAGAAAGAAGCGACTATAATGGCTTCTGCCAGTATATCTCAAAAGCTGAATACGTATATATTGTGCTATTTTTATTGAAAGTGATAGAGGAAATGGGAATGATGAGATTGAAGCCAATGCTCTCCCCTCCCTAGATACCGCACAGATGTTGTCCCAGTGGCCATTGCTTTCGTATAAAAGATGCACTTGATTTTGCTAAATCTAAATCTCAATCTATAGAAGATATATCCGTAACTATCGGGTTCAAATGTAAAAAATTGCTCTATTCAAAGTTTTTATAGATATCTGTAAAAATTCGGAATATGTCTGGGAGTAAAACTCATGAGATTCCCTGTACATACTATAAATTACACATTTATTTATTTTATTTCTATGCTACGCAGAAAATTCCCGCCTGATCAAAGATGCACAACGCAAATGGCAAAATAAAAGTGATGCCGCTCGTCAGCACGAACAATCCCCCCTTTTGACCAGGAGACAAATTTTAAGGATATTTTAGTTCGTCTTGGCTGTCCTAACTATCAATGCCCACGCTGGCAATGCCGAAACTGAGATTCATTTCAGGGAAAGTGACCCTGTGTGTTATTATAACTTCGGTTTCTTCCCCCGTGTTATTCTCTACGGCAGAGAAGGTATTGGAATTGTTTTCAGGGCATAAATATGGGTTCATCGACTGTGAAAGAGTCTTTCTGACTCCCTCTCTTGTAAAAACGAGTTCAGTTCCGCTAGTTGGGTCTGAGGTATAACAAAAGGGTTTAGGAAGAAGAGAAATGTGTCGTACTATACCCTAGCACCTTTTTTTCCTTTCTTCAGCATGACACTAAGATGAATCATATATGATTCCAAAATAAAGACGGCTAGGTGTATAAAGGCATTAGAGAGATGATTCTCACCTAGGTTAATGTTTTGAAGCTCGAAATTCTGAGCGTTTTCGGAGATCTCGACTTTGTAAGAGATCTCGAATTTTTGACGCGCTCCGGATTTCTCAGCATTCGAAAGAGTGTCGGTTGTGTCCTCTGTTTGTTGATACATTAAGAAAATTGCAAAACCTACTACTGTGTTACTCCATTATACTACACTAAGTAAAAAATTAATCCAACTCACATCTCTCGTCTGAAGTCAAAGAAAGTTATGATCCACTACTCACGTGCAGGCCCAGAGTACTCAAGTCCAGGCAGCCGCTTACTTTCCGTACACTGTATTGAATAGTTTTAGTCGTTACCAATTTTCCTCCCATGCAGCAAAATCTCTTGGTTTCTTACTTCAAATAATTTTATTTGTTTTGTATAAAAACTCGACGAATCAGCTTGAAGACAATTTTTAAAAGGTCACCCAAGTTCGCAAATCAGCGCAACTCATCAGCCTTAGCAGCAATGTCCGTTGGTGCTTCATCTATAGCGCCCGGGTACTTCATCCATGATGGATACCCTCCAGTGTCAGATTACTTGAGCCTCAGATCAACAGCTGGGCTTTCAGCGAAAACAATATCTCAGGCCAGCGAAGTCTCCAAAGGGAGTTGGTACGGATGCTTTGTGACCTGTGAAACTGACAATATGATTGTCGGCATGGGTCGCATTATCGGCGATGGTGGATGGTATTTTCATATTGCCGACATGGCAGTTCATCCAGACCACCAACGGAAGGGTCTCGGAGATTCCATCCTAAAGAAGCTTTTGCAGAAAATATCTCTCTCAGCTCCACAGGACGGCAAGCCTTACATCTCACTTTTTGCAGATGAGGCTGGGAGAAGACTGTATCAGAGAAACGGATTTGTCGAAGCTGCTCCGGGGCAGCTGGGAATGATTCTATCTTCAAAAGCTGACAACCACAAGGATGGTTAACAATTTAAATAGGATTTTTTTTTTTAGCTGTCTATAATAAATCCAGACTGGCTTTTACTCTCGAAAGCTTATGAACGTGTTCAACCAGATCTTGCACCATATATTAAATGTATAGAAAATCCTGCTTTTATATAACACTAATAGTAAATATCTCTAATCTAATCTAGCCACACTCGTTAGCAAGAACGTCATCTTAACAATCGGAGATATCCTCACAGATGATACTCTAATTGCAACATAGGTACTCGATTATTTCATCCTTCCACAACATGTTGTCTACAGTGAATATATCGTCTCTGACCGACGGCTTAGCTGCTGGTGCACCGGCGTCAAGATAATGGACATGCACGTCCGGCGATACTGATCGATTTCAGAAAGAGAATAAGTCTAGCTTTACCACATCGAAGCTACCTGACCAGCAAATTCGACTGCTCACGCCCCGGGTGAGTGATGCCAGAACGCGTCCGTGGTGCGCTGTGGGACGTATACCATGGCCAGACACAGAGTGCTGTTATAAAAATAGGTTGAGATAGGCACATCACTACTAAGAGGCAAAGCCGTACAAAATGTCACTTGGACGCGAAGCAAAGCTTGCGATTCGTGGCTGAGCACACAATATTCGTACGTATGTACCTGACCAGGTGGTTGTGGTGGTGTATCTGGCAACACGAGACAATCTGTTCACGCGCGACCCACTTCTAGTGAGTCTTCTGCCGCCAGCCTCTTTTTTGACTCTGCTCCAATTTTGTGCGCGCCTTTGAACGACATGTTGCATATGTACAGGCATTTCTGGTCCGTGATTTTGAGATAGTTCTCTAAGCGTGAGATAAGATATGTGCAATTCTGTGCACGTATCTGATGCAGCGTCCTAGGATATGTACCTATGCGTACATGACATATCACCTCTGTTCCGTATTCATGGCAGCAGAACCCCACAGGCTGTTCCTTGCAGCACAGAATGGTGTCTCTGTGTCGCGCGCCTCTCGTGGCTCAACCACGGTCCCTCGCCTGCCTGGCTGAGTAGTGCGTAGATGATCCACTTAATACGGGGGAAGTTGTAACGACAGTTGTAAGATGACTACGAGGATGTGTCTCCTAATGCGTGCTTTCGCCCCCCTCTGACCAGATCATTTTCCACGACCCCGCCGCGCTGCGACCCGCTGCCACCTAAACACTTCAGGCTGCCCTTAATTCTTAAATCGTCTAATTCCTTTATGCCTAGCGCTCTCTACAAAGTACGGAGCACGGAGCATAGAGTACCACAGTACCTGAGCGGTGTATTGCTACCTACGCAGACCCATATCATGCTAAAATCCCTAAAAGGCACAAATGGCTTTGCTAAATAATCCAATTTTGTCTTGTGCTTAGGCCAGACCCGCCATCCGTTCCCTCTTTCCTAGACGTATTGCCTCGCCTGCCTCGCTTTGCCGCTATTATTTTTGGTAGTCCGTAATTGCTTGCCAGTTGTTCCCTCTGACTAAACAGGGAAAGCGCATCCCTTCCCACTTTCCATTAGCGGATTTTCTCCATCTTCCATCACTTTCGTGTCGGCTAACTGCTCCTGCCGTTTTCTGTATTCCGCATTCTGTACTCTGTTTTCTGCATTCTGCATTCTGCATTCTGCATTCTGGCACTTCGCTAATTAATAGTAGTCGCTATATTCTTCTCTTCACCTTTTCGCTTCCCATCTCTTCTCCACCGTCTGCATATTCGCTTTTGAATTTTTTGCTGGCGTCTTCTCCCCCCTCGTTGGCTTTCCCTCTTTCTTTTCTTCTATCTTAAATTGCTCTTCAGAGTCCTTGCGTATTTCCACCTCTCATCATCTCTGTGCGTCTCACTCCCTTGCTGCACGTTCGCTCCGCCCGCCCACCATGGGCATCATCTCCAGCCGCCCCGATGAGGGCGGTGTCTTCTATCTTCGTGATCAAACCCGATGTGAGTATAGAGCTCCTCGAGACTGCTTGCAGCCAGGACGATGCGTGTCTTCCGCGTCTCTCCCGAAACGAGCCTCATCTTAACTTCGTCTGAAACCTTGTCTTAACCTCGTCTCAACTTCGTCTTTAGTATCGGTCTCGTCTCTCGTTGTCACAACGTCCCGAAGGCGCACTTCGATCAACATCGCCCCCAATTCTTTCCCCGCGACTCGCATTTCCGCATCCCGCTCACTTGGCGATAATGCACCCATAGAATTTGTCCAGGTTCGTTTTGCGTCTTTGAGCCTTGTCTCGTGCCTCGTGTCATACCCCGCGCCGCGGGCTTTGTGCTTCTTCTTGGCGCTGTGTCGTATCCTGGCACTGCCCACGACACTGCCAAATACTGACCGAGTGTTCCTGCAGGATCCGGAATCACAGTCCTCCCCCTGGCCTTCTTTTCTCCTCAAACTGCAAAACGACGACGAGCTCACTCTGACCTTCACATTTGTCATACGGCAAACCCCGTTATCACCGAATGCCGCCGGTGCTTCTGCGACCGCAGCTACGAACGGGACGACCGCCCCTGGGGTCTCCAACGCCGCCGATGCGAACGGTGCCTCGGCAGCCGTCGTCGATACCCAAATCAACGGGCTGACCTTTGTCTATGCATCAAATGCGCGCGAGGTCGAGAATCTTGTGACGCGCGAATTCCATGCCGATCCGAACCTGCACAAAAACGCCAACGTCGAGCTTGTCGGCGACTTCTCGACCGGCGGTAGCCCCTCGGTCACGTTTGACTGGTCGTGGAAATGGAAGCCGCCCAAGAACGTAGAAGATAAGGGTGGTGGCTGGCGAACTTCGTGCAGCGTGAGTGCCCTATGCGCCTCCGTCGACACATCTTCTGTTCTGTTTATGCTAATGCCAAACAGTTTGTGGAGTACGACCAGCGTGCTCATAAGTTGGACACCCTGGCGAGCTTCTCGTTCTTCGTTTCCAGTATGTCTTTGCCCTCCTCTCATCGGAGTATTACCTCTAGCTATATGCTAACGTTGCCGATCCACCAGATACGTCAGGCTATGTCAGCCATCCCAGCTCCCCCACGCCCCCCTTCTTACTTAACGCCCCACCGAGAATACGCGTCGCTTCTGCGCATTCAGTAGATTCACGGATCAGCAATAATGTCGAGGCGCCTGAGGAACAGCCCGGCTCACCACGGGTCGGATTGCTGGAACCCAGCATCATTGCCGTTCCCACGGCTCCCCAAGCTGCACCGGCCGCTACTCCGCCTCAACCTCCGGAGCCCGTCAAAGTCGATATCACCTGTCCGAAGCCAGATGATGTATCTGTGGGTGACGATGGCCCCGTTTTCCGCGCCACTATGAAAGCACTCGAGCAGAAGACGGGCAACATGCGCACCCAGATGAAAAAGGTCATCAAGAGGGCCGAACACGCCCACAGCACGATGGTGGATGCAAACGAAGCCGTCGCCGCTTTCATCGACGCCCTTAAGGAGACATCGTCTACTAACGCAAATGCCGTACAACCAGCCATCGACCACTACTTCGATAAGATTGCCCGCGAAATCCTCGCATATGAGCGCCAAAACACTGCCAATCTGCAGCGCATCGTGGTTGAGCCCTTGAACAAGCTCTATACGTGGGACATCAAGCAAGCCGAGGCAAAGAAGCGTGACTTCGAAGAAGAGAGCAAAGACTATTACGCCTACGTTGGACGATATCTTGGTCAGCGCCACGACTCCGTCAAGGCTAAGAAGCTTGCCGAGAGCGACACCAAGTACCAGACCAAGCGCCGCAATTTTGAGCTCAAGCGCTTCGACTACTCGTCTTTCATGCAAGACCTTTCCGGTGGCCGCAAGGAGCAAGAAGTCCTCTCTCACTTAACGCGGTATGCCGATGCTCAAGCCAAATCCTTTTTGAACACGTCCAAGAAGGTCGAGGTTCTGTTTCCTCGGCTCGAGGCCCTCTTTAACGAGGTGCAGCTGGCGGACAAAGAATACCAATATCAGCGCCGCGAAAGAGAAGAAAAGCGGCGACTGTTGGAGAAGAGCAACGGAATAAGCAGCGCAGCATATACTGAATCCGACACCGCCTCGACAGCCCCGACCAACAATGGCTATTCTACCAGCACGAATCAGTCTACTTCCGATACGGAACTCGGCCGCGCTGACAGCACAGGCTCACAACTGCGAGCAGTTGGTACCGGCAGTTCGGCAGCCACCGCTGTCGAGCTGTCGCGCTCGCCAGGAAGCATAGGCGGTCACCACCACAGTGTGGTGAACAGCCCACCACAGAATATCAAATTCAAGGGTATCCGAGACCTCGAAGAGCGCGATCCGGCGCATGCAGCCAGCTTGGAGAAGAACGGCAGCCAGCGAAAAGAGGGTCTCTTGTGGGCGCTGAACCGACCTGGGGGCCATGTCGATCCACGTGCGGCCCTCAACAAGCAGGGCTGGCACAAGTACGTTTTGCAATTTATGCTTTGATTCCGTCCATGTATATGCCTGATAGCTAACTCGACGTCAGATTTTGGATTGTGTTGGACCAGGGGAAGCTCTCCGAGTATAGCAATTGGAAGCAGAAGCTCGACCTGCACATGGATCCCATTGATCTTCGAATGGCCTCGGTGCGCGAAGCACGGAATGCCGAGCGAAGGTTCTGCTTTGAGGTTATCACTCCCCACTTCAAGCGCGTGTACCAGGCTACCTCCGAAGAGGACATGAACAGCTGGATCTCTTCAATCAACAACGCCCTGCAGAGCGCCGTGGAAGGCCGTGGCCTCGAGAAACATGCCCCAGTCATGTCACCGGATACGGGATCCTCTGGCTTCACGGGTCGGGACATTGGCTCTATTCTGACCGGCAAGAGCACATCACTAACCCACGGCCACCGGGGCCGAGATGGCGGAATGGGAATGGGAATGGGAATGAGTATAAGCGGGAGTGGATCCATATCTCAGGCTGCACCCAATAGCTCTTCGGGCATCCCAACCCGACGCATCACAGTGGGCGCTCGTCCCTCTACGCAGCGGAACTCGAGCAGCACTTTCGAGGAAAACCCAGACAAGCTGCTGCAGACGTTACGAAACAATGACCAAGGCAACTGCTGGTGTGCAGACTGCGGGTCCGGTGCCAAGGTGGAATGGGTGTCCATCAACTTGGCTATCATCCTGTGCATCGAGTGCAGCGGCATCCACCGTTCGCTAGGCACACACATCAGCAAGGTGCGGTCGCTGACGCTCGACATCACGTCGTTTACGCCAGACATTATCGAGCTGCTGCTCTTGGTGGGCAACCGCGTCGCCAACATGGTCTGGGAAGCGCGGCTGGACCCGGCAGCGAAGCTGTCACCGCAGGCCAACCGCGAGCAGCGCCTCAAGTTCATCACGAGCAAATACGTCGACCGCGCCTTTGTGGAGCCCATCTCAGCCACGCTATCGCGGTATCCGACAGCCGACGAGACGCTGCTAGCAGCTATCAAGAAGAACGACATCCAGCAGGTCATCTACGCCCTGGCGCTCAAGGCCAACCCCAACGTGGCAGACAAGTCCCGCGGGACTCACGCCGTGTTCTTGGCGCTGGCGGCCGCCGACCCAGCATCACCGTCACCGACGCCCACTCCAGCAGTGACGCCAGGGCACACACCGGGTGCGGGCACACCTGCCACGGACGTGAAGCAGGTGCCCTTCCCCGTGGCCGAGCTGCTGCTGCAGAACGGCGCGCAGATCCCGCTGGCGATGCCGGCGTTCCCGCTGAGCCGCAGCGCGCAGCAGTTCGTCGAAGTGAAGCGAGGCCGGACTGCGGGCCTAGGCATCAGCACCGTCAGCCCCGCACACCAAGAAAACAGCGTCGTCGTAGGCGCTCACCCGTCCTCGACCCCGTCGGCCGCAGCAGGTGCAATGGAGCGGCTGGCACGCGAGAAGGAAGCGCGGCTGCAGAAGCGCGTGAGCGCGGGCGGGCGGTTGGCTAGGAGCCCGATCCCCGAGCGGTAGCGCTCCCTCTGGGGACCCCGAATGCTGAAGCGCGGCGGCGATGATCGTCGCGGCGGTGGCAGCGGCAGTGGCAGTATTCGTGCTGCGGGACGACCATATGGACGCCTTGGCTGGCGGTGGTGCGCTCTCATCTGCACAGTGAGGGAGCTGTCCTCGTCTTCCGACGATGACGCCGGCAGCGACTGGGCCACGCCGACCACGAAGGTGCGGCTCCTCACAAAGTCCGCCTGATGAAATCATGGATTACGCCGCTTATTCTCCACTATTTTTTTTGTCTCATGATATTTCAGGGAGGACTTCCTGTATGCTTTGCTTTTTTTTTTTGTTTGTTTTTATTTTGTCTTGGCTATTATTCGTATTGGCCATGTTGGCTACGATGTTGCTCTCTTTTTGTTTGACGTCAGAGCAAACATTTTCCAACAGGCGTAATTTTAATGACGGGATATCCTCATGGGAAAGTAGCGGGAGAGGCAGAGAACGAGGATGAATCAATGAACAGGCAGTCATGTTTACATTACACACTCACACGCGTATATATATACATATATATACTTCATGTATCTTAGCCTTTATGTTCTTTTTTTATGAGCTGAAACGAAGGCTCTTTTTATTTTGTTCCGTAGATAGCAGAAAATATACGGACAGACAAAAAACAAGAACCATACTTACTTTCCAGCCTCGACAAGGATTGAGGTGAGCAATATTGACCAACTCGCAGAAAAGGACTATCGTGCCTCTGCGGAGAAAATTGTATCCAGAAAAAAGCTTCAGGAATATACTGCTAACGTCGAGTCTCACAATAATCTGTGAAGTAGTAAGAGGTGACCTCACCAAAAATGACAGAAGAGTTGTTTATTGACCATAACACAGAAAGGGTAAATATGTAATTATTGAAACAAACCCAAAGCATGATCCCTCCAGTATTCTACCCTTTGCAGCCCAAGATCATGTCCCAATTCCACTCAAAAAAGAGCAGAAAGCAAACAAAGTAACAGTAACGACATAACTTTTGGTTCGACCACCCTCTCCTATGGCGGATCATGTCCCAGCTCTCGTTGCCTTGATTGTATATGGATGCAATATAATGGATGCATTTTAATGCAATTATACGGATTTTGTCTTTCCCTCGATCGGTCTGATAGATGAAAGGGGACGCATGGTAAGAAGACAAAACAGAAGAATGCAGAAAAGAGAAGTAGAAGAAAAAAAAGACGTAAAAAGAAAAGGATCCCCATGGAAGAATAGAGACAAAAAAACCCATCCCAAAAAAAAGCCAAAAGAAAACTATAACAGCAGGGGGAAATACCACGTCCAACAATTACACCTGCTCTTTGAACTTTACTCCTCAGCCCAAAAAGGAGGCGTAAACCATAAAGAAACCGACATTACCATCAAAACCGTATAGATATCCGGTGACAAAGAAGACGGGGTCGCAAATGATCAACAGCTTCTCGTCTTACCGCTTCCCTTTAGCCTTGCCCTTCTTCTGGGCGGCTACGTCTGTCTTGCTATAGATGCTCCCCTCGTTGCCATAGAGGGCCGCATCACCCCGGTCGCCCAGCTCCATGAAAGCGCCAGGATTTTGGTTGTCAGATGGCCGGGGCTCCCGGCTGGGGCCAGCGCCACCCTGCCCCCGCGGATTCTTGCTGAAGATCTTGATGGGGTCGTGGTTCGCGCCCCCAGGCACCTTCGTGATCTCTACACGGTTGATGGTGCTCAGCAGGGTGCGCTCGCGAGCGAAGCCGCGGCGGTTGACGGCGAGCCCGGCAACGCCGCCAACCAGGCCGTCAGTGCTGTCATTGACGCTGGGCGCGGACGCGTTCATCCAGGGGTGGGCCATGCACTGGTCAATGGTGAAGCGGCGCTCTGGATCAACAACCAGCATGGAGTCTATGAGGTCCACTGAAGGAGACAATCAGTCAGTAAGAGGTAAGAAGAAAGAGAAAAATGAAAAGGTAAGGGGAACACATACAAGCTGAATCTCCGACAGAGTCCCAGTAAGGCGAAGGGAAGGTAAAACGGCCGCCGCGGATCTGCTGCGACATGTTGTAAGGGAAATCGCGCGAGAATAGCTCGTCGGAGAAGGGCGGAAAGCCACACAGGCAAATGTACAGCACGACGCCCAGGGACCAGACGTCGACGGCCTTGGTGTATTTGCGGTGGTTTCCGTCAGCAAGAATTTCTGGCGCCACATAGCTAGGAGTACCACACAGTGTGGTGGTGAACGATTCTTCGCCGATAATCTTTGCAAGGCCGAAGTCGGCTAGCTTGACATGCAGATCACGGTCAACCAGCAGGATATTCTCGGGCTTGATGTCACGGTGGACAATGTTGCGTTCATGCTGAAAGGGGCAGTTAGCATCTTAGCTTCGACAGAATGCGCGGAAAGACAGGCCAGAGGCACAGAAAGGGAGTACTCACCAAATACTTGACGCCGGCAAAAAGCTGCTTGAAGAGCTTACGCGTCTCGTTCTCGCTCAGTTTCTGGTGCATGACGATGTAGTTGAACAACTCGCCCTCGGACGCCAGTTCCAGCACCAGGTAGACAGCAGACTTCTCGTTGAAAGTGTCCTTGAGGCACAGGACGTTCGGGTGGCTGACGCCCATCAGCACGGCGATCTCCTGCTGCAGGCCCTCGGTCTTAGAGCGATCCTCCATGCCGGGGGTCTTGCCGAAGACCTTGACCGCATAGCGCTGGCCAGTGGCCTTCTCGACGCACAGGTAGACCTCGGCAAAGTGGCCCTTGCCAAGGCGGTCGAGCTGGGTGTACTGCTGGTGGAAGCCGCTAGTTATGCGGCTCTTTGGGTAGCGGAAGACGAAGCGGGCCTTGTCGAGGACGGCGATCTCATCCTTCTCTTGGAGCTCGCGGCGTTGGTTGCGGCCGACAAGGGCCTCGTTCACAAAGGTACCATTGCTGGACAGGTCCTCCAGCACAGCCACAGTGTCGTGGCCCTTGTGCTCGGCAAAGATCAGACAGTGTCGGTTGGACACAATCGGGTCTTCGATCACGACATCTGAAGAACGTTAGTAAGGCAAAATGCCAGATACAGGGTAAAAGGAGCTATCTTCGCAGGGTTACGTACCGCACTCAGGATGGCGGCCTACTAAGTAGCCGCCAGACGATGTGCCTTTGACTGAGCTGCTCTCACTGTCCTTCGGGCCCTTCTTCTTGCCCTTCTTCTGGTTCGAAACGGAAGATGCCGACACTGCTTGGGCATCGTCTGGGCAGTGCGACCGGCGCTTCATCACGACGGGGCGGTTACCATAGCGCATGCCCAGCGGGAACAGATACCCCCAGACACCCTCCTTGACCTCGTCTTTCACCTCGTCGGATAGTGCGGTGTTGGGATCGATGAACTGGGATGGAATCGCCTGAGTGTCTTGTGGTGGGGAGGAGTACGAGCCGGCATCGTCGCCGCCAGCTTCGCCGCGCGGGGCAACCTGGCTCGGACGGCCGTCTGGTGGTGTCGCTGTAGGCTCCTTGTAGCGCTGTTCTGAGAGAGATGAGTCGTCGACAGCAAGAAAGGTGAGTGGTGTGGGGAGCTGCTGTTGGCGCTGGTGCTGCTGCTGCTGCCGGCCAGAAACGGGTGTCTTGGGCGGATGGCGCGATGCTGGCGAGGCTACCTCGGTGATGGAGCTGACCTCAGTGACGAGGGACGAGGAGTCTTGCCTCTGGGACAGGCGTTCGGACCGACGGGGCTTCTTGGCATCGGATTCGGCATCGCCAAGCGAGTGCTGGCAGCGGAACAAGCGCGTTAACATATCTTTCATGGCGGGCATGGGTGAAGGGGGAGGATGGGAGGGATAGTAAGCAGAGGTCGGTCCTGGGGATGATGGACCGTGAAAGAACATACGCGACCGCGCTTCAGGTGGCTGCCCTCGTTGCGGGCCATCTCTGCAGCGACGGTGATTATGTAGGGGAAGTAGATTTGTACTGCGTGTGGTTGTGTGTGTACGGGCGTCTGTAAATGTCTGAGTTCGAGAGTGCTTTGTGCGAGTGGTTGGTGCGCGCCGCTCGCTTTCGCCCAGTCAGAGGGTGTGCTGGAATTCACGGGACTCTCTGGGCTGAGAAAGAGAGGCGAAAAGAAAAGGGAAATGGGGAAAAGGGCAGATGACAATGAGACACGAAAATGCGAAAATACGACGACAGTGCCGGTGATTTAAAACCGAGCAAAAAACCAGAATGAAGAAACAATGAAGAACCTAAAAGTACAAGGACCGGGTAGGAAGCGAAAGAGGCCTACGGATGTGACCCTGAGTCAGTACTGGCGGATGAGCATCAACAGTAACGGTCGCGAGAGAGAAGTGGGTAAGGAGGAGAGAAAATGAAGCACGAGAAAATAGAAGCAGTCCGACTTTCACAGCCTCACTGCTAATGCCTGCATGGTTGCCTTTCGCCTATTGGAGAGAAGGAGGGACAGGAGAGTCACATTCTCTGAGGGAAGGAGAGGGCGACCAGGACTGGAACAAGGGAAGGAAAGAGGGAGTCAGAGCCAAGAAAGCACGACCCGGAGCTGGGTTGCTGTTGCTCTTTTGTTGCGCTATTGCTGCGCTACAGTACAGAGTAAGTGCTAATAATATTTGCTGCTCTTGCTACTCAGTACTCTTGCAGCTTTGCTGCTTCCCTGTTGCTACCTGGAAAGTCCCGACGCGGTTGCCCCTGCTCTCCTTGCTCCTTGCTTTTCTGCGCTAAGCCCTTGAGGCTAGCCTGGTGCACGAATGAAGCTAGCTGTGCGTGTTAAGGGGCCTTGCAGCCTGGAAATATGGGTTATTCGCATACGAATTTGTAAGCTGTTGCAGCAAAGCGAGTTAGAATTAATACGCATTTCGATCTGTGCAGTTCTGCCGTGTGGATGGTTGACTCTCTCCTTCTTTTCTTCAGCGTGGAGACAAGTTTGACTTTGCTTTTTTGTCAAATTGCCGTTTTGCCTCTTGGGCGTTTTTTCCTATTGATTTTCGGATCTTCCATATAGTGCGCCGTATATTTAGCACTTTTGTAATTCCCTGTCCACTGCCGGCCGCGCCGCGCGCAACACTATCCCCTGTCACGAGGCCTCACGATGCCCTGTCAGCAGGCGAAGTTGAGGCGCAACATAGGTCCAGCGTGACTTGCCGCAAACAAGCAGAGAACAGATCTCGAACTCGATGCAAGACGGGAGCTTCCGCATAACCATGCGACGGCTTAGACTTTCTCTGCGCAAGGCCACAGAACAAGGAGCTGGCGGCCAAGAGCTTGCGGCCAAGATCATATCATACAAAAATAGCCGCATGAATGGTCAATCCGGGAAGGAAGAAAGGCTGTCAAAAGGGGGGTGACATTCCAATTAGGTTTACATGACCGTAGAGACGTTCCATCCTGGCCAGATGATTGCCTTGTCAAAGTGAGCCTTTTCGGTGCGTAGAGTCACATGACGTATACTGAGCAGCTGAGAGCCCTGTCCAGGCACCCAGGCTCGCCAGGATAGGGTGACAAACTCACCAGGCAAGAGGCACACAGGAGAGTCCGCGAGGGGCAAGACCTGGAAGGAACCCCACCACCGCAGCACAATTGCAAAAATTATTCTGCCCTGAAGGTTGGCCTCACCGCCTTTGGCAGAACACCCACATTAGGCTTAGCACGAGTAACACGTGACATACATCCCACCAGTACAGGGAAAAATTATGGGCAGCAGCGACTGGGAAAGTTTGTGTAAAAGTGGAAAGGGCGAATAGGAAGGCGGGACAGGCAGTTTTAGTGGCATCGAAAATAGAGGGAAAACGGAAAAAAAAAAAATACAGTAAAAAAAAGGCAGACTCGCGAGACCATCACTCTGGTTGGGAGGCACTGCAACCCCGGTTTTATTTCACGTTATTTGACTTTTCAGAGAAAATTGGCTCCAGCAAAAAGAGAAATTATCTCCGGTGCATTTTTAGAGGCACTAGTATTTTATCATTTTATCAACTGAGAACCACACGAGAGTCGAGGCATGTCTCTTGATTCGTAGGACAAAGAAGACGAAGAAGCCGAGTCACGGTATATCGAAGAAATCCGCACCGAAGCTTAGAGACGACGTCGCCGCGGTTCTAGTATCGAGTCGCAAGTGGTCAGCTTCACCAGCACCAGCAGAAGTCCACCCCCCATCCGATCGTCCTCGTCTGATCACTCTCCCACGCCGTCACCACAGCCCGACTTTCCCAATCCCGCTGCCGGCGAGCTCTTCAGACGACTAGCCGATTTGCAAGCACGGCAAGCACAGCAGGAACAGCGCCTACAAACGCCTCCCCTACATCGATCTACACATACACCCACCATGGCTGCCGCAGCAACGGCCGCCCCGGCACCCGCCGATGCGTCTGCCTCCGCCACCACCCGCCCCCGCCTCGTCTTCGTTGACGGCACCTTCCCCGAGCTCATTCAGGAGCTGGCCGACTACCTGCAGATCGGCGAGGCCGTGCAGCCGCTGCTGGCCAAGGACAAGAACGAGGAGGCCCTGGCAAAGGTCGTCGAGGCCTCGACGGCACTCAGCTCGGTGCCCGAGAAGGAGTTCACGGGCGCGTACAACCTGCTCATTCACCTGGCCGTGAGCGAGTCCAAGGACCCGCGGCCCTACCTGCAGACCATCTGCCAGAACCTGCAGCGGCCCGTGACGTCGTCGCCCGTCAACGGCGTGGGCCTGGCGCTGAACGCGCTGCAGGCCGTTTTCAACCTGCTGGAGCCGGCAGATCCGCTGCGCTACCACGTCTTCACGTCCATCGTCCGGTTCCTGCGCGCCCACGGCCTCTACGACAACCTGCAGGGCACTCTGACCCAGCTGCCGGGCTGGCTGCAGGAGTGGGACGCAAGCGAGGAGGCCCAGCGCAAGCTATACCTAGACATCGCTACCTTTGCTTCGGACGTTGGCGAGGATGAGTGAGTGATCTCCCCTTTCCTCGCTCCTTTTTTTCTCATTGTTACCGAATCTTTCTTGCGGCGTGCTAACCATTACCCAGGGAATCGTACCAGTACCTGCTCAAGGCACTGCGGACGTTCGACGAGGACGACGAAGAAGAGACGCGGTCCGAGGAGGCCCAGCAGCTGGCCCTGCGCGCCCTGCGCACGGCGCTCCTGTCGAGCACGCAGTACGACTTCCAGGACCTGCGCGTGCTGCCGGCGGTGCAGGCGCTGCAGGACTCGCAGCCGGTGTACGCGCAGCTGCTGGACATCTTTGCCGAGCAGGACCTCGAGGACTACAACGACTTCCAGGAGGAGCACACAGGCTGGATCGAGCAGCAGGGCGACGCGCTCGACGTCGACAAGCTGCTGCGCAAGATCCGGCTGCTGACCTTTACCAGCCTGGCCGCCAGCACGCCCAGCCGCCAGATCGAGTACGCGCGCATCGCCAAGGCGCTGCAGATCCCCGAAGACGACGTCGAGGTGTGGGCCATTGACGTGATCCGCGCCGGCCTCGTCGAGGGCAGGCTCTCACAGCAGCAGGGCGTCTTCCTCGTCCACCGCACCACCTACCGCGTCTTTGGCGAGAAGCAGTGGCGCGAGCTGGGCACCCGCGTCGACACCTGGCGCTCCAGCCTGCGCAGCGTGCTCGCCGTGCTGCGCCGCCAGCAGGCCGAAGTCGAGTCCCAGAAGGAGCGCGAGGCCCAGGAGCTCGAGCGCAAGCTGGCCAGCGCCAGCCTCAACGAGGGCGGCGAGCGCCAGGGCGGCCATGGCCAGCAGGGCCAGCGCCGCGGCGGCGGTGCCGGCGGCCAGCGCCAGCAGTACCAGCAGCGCCAGCAGCAGTCGCAGCGGCCGCCTCGGAACGACAACGACGACTAGACGGTTCTCTCCTTTTTTTGTTTGTTACAATTTTTTTATGGTTTTCCCTTTTTTCTCACTTTTGCTCCTTCATGTTCACTAGTTCGGTCCTGGTTTTTCAGCTGTCTTACAGATCATTCACAACAATCCGCACGAAAAGTAGGCATTGCAGCTAAAGGGGGGGGTGGGTGGGGGGGTTGGCTGGGCAAAATCAAAAAGAGCATAGGAGAGGAAAACTCGTGGGCTTCAAAAAGGATCAGCTAGGAGGAAAGAAAGCCAAGAGTGTACTTTTGTGTCTCTAAACTTAGGCAAATATCAAGAGAATTATTCTACTAGTCTTGCGCTGTCTCTTGGTATGTGCGAATGAAGCACAAAGCTGTTGAGGATTGGGGCAGCAAAGTTTTATACTGCCATGTTCATATCCAGTAGCACCTGGAGTTCAACAATGGACAAACTTCTCAGAAATTACAACTACATCATACCATGCTCCTTTAAGACGCTGCCATTTTTTTTATTCCTTTGTATATCTTAAAGCGTTTCCATCGTACGTATCAAGATCCGCAACATAACTTGGATAAGAGAAGCTCTTCACGTGCCCACTCGTGACGGCTGTAAGAAGTCGATATGGTAGTCCCAGCTGCCTTTCGTACAAGGCATTACTGCTATTCTTCTTACTCTGGATGGCCATGTGGCCTGAAATACTGAGACCACCAGTAGCATCGCAAGTCTAATGTTTTTGTATGACACGGAAGCGTGCACTGAGCTAGTCCAACTTTCATTAAGAGTTGCCATGCTCTTAGGTAACGAAGATAGCTGCAACATGGTAAATTAAATGGCAAAGATAAAACTGCTAGTTGCATATAAATTTTACAAAGAACCAATTATTAAACTATTTTAATTTAGAGGTCTATCCCAGATGTTGTAATTGTGCTCACAAGGCTTCCAGGTCCTCCTACAGCTATACTTTAGCACAGCATTTGCTAATAACCAGCGCTAGCCAGATCAAAGACGCTTCAGCTGCTTGCTATCCTACAACACTTAGACATGTATGGTTCCCTTCCCTGTGTCGCGCTGGGAGGGGCGATGTAAGGGGGTGTGATTCCTCAATACCTGCTGTGCAATGATAGGTCCCTTGAGCAGAGGCTGCGCACTTTGTCTACCAGCTAGATCATTTGCCAATTGGGCGTGTGGCATGTGCGCCTTTGTTGCACTTCTTGGGTCACGAAATGATATCACTACCACAACAAAGTCCGGAATCTTAGTTCTTCCGAGCCTCTTATAATTTCCCTGCTCCACGTGTGATAGAATAAGGGGCCTTGAGTTCCCATCGACTACGTCAAGCTTCCTTCAGCTTCCTCTAGCCCCTTCACGAAATTTCTCAAAGCCTTACAATTATCTTCGACCATTTGTCCTTCCAAGCCACCCGTCGAGAACCTTCCCACAGCTCAATTGCATCTACTAGAGCCTCTCGCATACCGCAAGTACAGGGGTCCGATAACGAGCAGAGCTGTCTAACACCAGCTCTAGTTTCCACAGCTCAACAAAGCTTATTCCTGCATTAGCACCTCACCGAGCTAGTTTTGTTCGGCCAGACCACTTTCAGCAAGAGAACCCTTTCCCGAACCCTTACGCGGAAAAAAAAAACAGAATCATGGACGCCAAGGCAGCGGAGCCAGTGGAGGCGGGGCGGCGGTTCTCGGACGAGGAGGCGACCGTCCTCTTCGTGCTGGGCGGCCCCGGCGCGGGCAAGGGCACGCAGTGCGCCCGCCTGGTGAACAAGTTTGGCTTTTCCCACCTGTCGGCGGGCGACCTGCTGCGCGCGGAGCAGGACCGGCCGGGCTCGCAGTTCGGCGACCTGATCCGCGACTACATCCGCAACGGCGCCATCGTCCCGCTCGAGGTGACGGTCAAGCTGCTGGAGAACGCCATGGCGGCGGAGATCGAGGCGCACCCGGAACGCAAGCCACCGCACAAGTTCCTCATCGACGGCTTCCCCCGCAAGATGGACCAGGCCATCGCCTTTGAGAAGGTCGTGTGCCCGGCCAAGCTGGTGCTCTTCTACGACTGCCCCGAGGCCGAGCTCGAGCGCCGCCTGATGGAGCGCGGCAAGACGTCCGGCCGCGCCGACGACAACGCCGAGTCCATCCGCAAGCGCTTCCGCACCTTTGTCGAGACTAGCATGCCCGTGGTCGACGGCTACGAGAAGGAGGGACGCGTGGTGCGCATCGACGCGACCCCGAGCCCCGACGACGTGTTTGCGGACACGGTCAAGAAGCTGGGAGAGCGTCTATCCCTGTAGAGTGTGCGCAATTTTGTTTTTGGTTCCAGAGGGGGGTTGGGCAAGCGAGCACGAGGGCAGACAGCCACGGTCCAAGAGGAGGGACAACGAAACAATGGAAGGCTACAGCGAGCATATACGGTCATAGAGCGTAATGGTACATATTTCAGCTAGAGTATTTCTTCCTTCGACACACGTGCCTTCGTAATGCAGGGTTGGCAGCCCAGCATCGTTCCTCTCTTTCACATCCAGATGGAATATCCGAGCTGCTTGGCCCGCGAGTTGGATGCCTCTTGTTCCAGTCCCATCTTTCTCTCCTATCCCGTCAAGAAATGTGGCGGCTTGGTGCATTGAAAACGCTGCATCTGCTGGCGGCCAAGAGAACGTGGATCTGTAGGAGTTTTTATTTTGATCCCTTATCATTCGACACGGCGCCCCTGCATACGGTAGTTCTTCCGCTGGTTGACGAGGAGGACGTAGCCGCCAGAGCCCATGCCAATGACGATCAGGAATGGCCAAAATTTGATGTTGCTTGGCTTTGGCGACGGCGGCGGCGGAGGCGGGGGCGAAGACGAAGAAGGAGGAGAGGGTCGGGGGAGAGAAGACATCAAGCGTGCGCTACCTGATGCTATTGGAGTCGTATTAAGCATTCGAGACAGAGGAGAAGCGAGCGGCAGCCGCCACGGGGCAGTGCGAGGTAACAGAGAAGCCATGATCGAATCTGGTGACAGGGGGTGCTGGATGCAAGATACAGGACGCAGATTGCAGAATTGTCGCAACGGTGAAAGAAACTGCGGAAGAAATAATAGGAGAGGGAAGAGAAAGGGAAATGGGGAGACGAGAAGAAAGCGCAAGGCTTCAAAGCAAAGACTGGTTTTTTTCTGATTTTTCTATCTTCTCTGCAGAAACAATGTGATCGGGCTTTGCTTCCAATCCCATGCAAGAAACGTCAGGCCATTTACTGTTCGGACGCTAGGCCCTAGTAGCTGGAGCCAAGTTTTTATGGGGGGGGGACCAGAGTTTGAAAAGAGTGGCACCACAGCCCTTACAGCGACTGTAGCTCTTGCAGCGAGTACAGGGCTATAAGCCTCTACTATCACAGGGAGCTGTTTCGCTGTAAATTTTACTGTCCATTAATAGCTGCTGCCTCGCATATACACGTGCAGCCTCATTGTCTTGTTTCGTGCAAGAGAGAGAAGCGACAAAAAAAAAACATGCAGTCTAATTTGAATCTGTTTTTCAATTTTCTTATTACAGTGATTTATGTCTTGTGAACCTGCACGCTTCCGTCGGCCATGCCAAAGTAGGCGGCAATGGGTTTCTCGGCGCCGCCCTGGCCGCCCTTGGCCTCGAGCCCGTCGAAGCCGGTAAAGAGGCCGATCTCGACGATGCCGGGAGTCTTGATCAGGCCGTCGATTAGGCCGTCGGTCAGGCTATCGGCGGTCCAGAGGCTGCCGACGCCGTCCTCGGCACCGGTTATGTCTTGGGGCAGCTGCAAAGGCTGGAAGGGGGCGTCGATCAGCCACATGCTGTTGTCACCGACAACAGGGCCAGGCTTGCTTAGCAGGCCCTGGGGGATCTGCGGGTTCTGGGAGCCCAGGAAGGTGAGCTCGCGCAGCACGCGTTTGGCGGCGGGCGGCAGAGCCTCAATAGGAATGCCCTGTTTGCAGCTGGCGCCGAGGCGGGGTGAGTTTGCGGTGGTTTGTAGGAGGAGTCTTCATAGGCTTTCTATATTTAATTTCAACTTCATAGCTAAGTCAAATCCCTTCATTTAAGATTTCCTGTTAGGAGAAGAGCCTGCGCTGTAACATGTTTAAACCTGCTTTTTAGATGTGTCCCATGCGTCTCAACGGCACAGCTGCAGGGCTTCGCTTTGCTCACCTAAATACGATTCCTATAAAACTAAAATAAAAGCAAAGGTGAAGAAAGACTTTCACTGCCGTCATCCACACCATTTCCTCCGGGTGCTGATTTAAGTTAGCTTATGAAGCTAAGTTGTGACATTCTAGAGCCTTGTGAGTGGCCTTTACACACAAGTAAATCCATGCATTACCGCTGGTTAAAATCTTGTTAGCAGTGCCTTCAGTCACCTGGTTGCTTTTGTTAGTGGTAATGGCATGTTGAATTTCACTTCATCTACCTAGCTTCTTGCAACTGTAGGTCTTCATTGCTATGGATGGTAAGCATTTGGGTACAATTAACTAACTATTTCTATTCCCAAGAAAGGGGATCAAAAATAAGATTTCAAGGCGAATTGAAAAGTAGATGAAGAATATTTTCTTTTCTCTTTCTTTCTCTCTCTCCCTAATTTTTTTTTTTTTTTTTTTTTTTTTTTTTTTTTTTGAATGGATATTGCGACTAGAATTTGACAGGTCAGGAACGACAAGGCTTCAGAAAAGGCCGCAATCCGTCAGCGTCAGTATGTATTTGCCAATTAAAGAAGAGTTGGAATTTAATGCGGCTTAAGCCGTGCTAACGTCGCCTTTCTTTTTCTTTTCTTTTGTTCAAACGGCGCACATATTGTCACCATAAACAGCTAGCGACAGAGGCCTCCCAGCAAAATTAAGCCCAATCATTCAACATTCGTTATGCACGGCAAGCAACTGCACAATCTCAACATTTGTCGAATTTTACAAGGCCCAGAGTTTCCCACTCAAGTAGTCCATTGGATATGAGGAATTATTCGGCGTAATGCTAGGGAACTGATGAATGGGTTCCATAACGAGCGCAAGAGACCTCGACTCCAATATAAGCACCGCATACATCTTCAAAACCATGTCTCTGGTTCAGAAGGGTTTTGTTGGGCAGCAAAATCGGCAAGCTCGGTCATTGTTTGCGGTTTTCCTTTAATACAGGGGATAGAAAGTGGGTGGCAGACTAGGCTTTCAAGCTAGAGAAGGCTTTGCACATCTCACTGTCTCTTCGACCTATAGGATTGGGATCGCCAAGCTGAACCTGGCATTGCACCAATGAAGGTCTATCCCGCACGTCCTCCTGTAGAAACAGCTGCGGCATGTGGAGGATCCTGCTGGCAAAATGAGGAAAACGACGAAAGGAAAATAGGCGCTTGCCTCTAATAATGGAACGTTGACAGCGCAGATATTGCCTCAGCCTTGCCAACCAAAACTATGAGTCTGTGAGGGCGCAGACATCAATAAATGGCCGCTATGCACCGCATTTCGTGCCTGATTCTGTATTTTCTTCGAAGAATCGGCCCCCCAAGAATTTTGTCAAAGTTGCCTTAGATTCAGCAACATCATACACCCTATATCCTAAACATTCCTCGCAAGAGACTTGCTCTGCAGAGTCTTTGATATGATTGATCTTCGGTATCGATACAGAAACTTACAAGCGGGCCAGATCCGAATCGCGCACCTACAACCGCGCGCATCTGGTAGTGAGGGCAGACAAGATGACAATATTTTAATTGAATTGTCCCATGAGAACCTGGATGATGAAACACCGCCATACACTGCGCTGTCGTGGGAATGGGGCCCGAAGCCAGATGGGAATGGCCCTATCATCTATGTGGCAGAACGGGAAGAAAGCGGTCTCGACCGTCGCCGCGTCGACCAGCTCGAAGTACGGCCTAATCTTGCTGCCGCGCTGAAGCAGCTTCGAAAAGAAAATGAGGAGGTGCGGCTCTGGATTGATCTTATCTGCATCAACCAGATGGAAGAAGCAGACAAAAAGCCGGATCAAAAGAGCGCCCAGGACAAGAATAAGGAAAAGGCAATTCAGATAGGAATGATGACCGATATCTACGAGGAGGCGCAAGAGGTGTACATCTGGCTGGGAGAAGAGAAGGACAAAAGTAAAGACGCGATAAGATTGTGCGCAACTTTCTAAAGCATTCCTTCGGTTCTTTTCATCAAATTTCAATTTCTGAGTTGCTGACGCCTGGTTTCGCAGCATCAAACGGCTCATTGAACTGCAGGACATCAATGTCAGAGCACAGCTCGAGAGCTGTGTGCGCGGAGAATCAGATGCCAACGACCTGATAGCATTCCTTCGGCTTATTAAACGGAGTTGGTTCGGCCGCCGTTGGATCGTCCAGGTAAGCAATCCTGGCCACACAATCCAACAGCTTGACTTAATTTTGCTAACACAAGACAGGAGATTTCGGTGGCCCGGAAGGCCACGATACATTGCGGCAACAGTTCCGTTGACTGGACACAATTTGCGCGCGCCGTCTCCCTCCTTGAAGCCGTCGGGCGGAATCACGCTCTCGACCGGATTCTTAGGCGGCTGCCGGGAGAACATGACCCTGTAGAGCACATTGGCCAGATCTCCTCGCTGCCTTCGTACCGCCTTATCCAGAGGGCACCTGGGGAGCTCCGCACACCGCACAAGAGCTTCAGAATCCGGCGCCATACGCTCGAAGAGCTGGTCTCGTGGATGGGTGCATTCCACGCGAGCCGCTGGCATGACACAATATACGCGGTGGTCGGACTCGCTAATGATGTTAAGCCGGCTGTGCCCAAAGATGCAGTCAGTGACGCCGGGCCCAGTCGCTCACTACCCCCGGATGTGTCCACGAGGCTATTGAGGCGAACCAGCACTCGAGCTATTGGGACAGGAGGTGACGCCATATCCATTCCAGTTAACTACGACCAGTCCCCGTTGGTTTTGTTCAAGACGTATGTTGAATTTGCGATAGCAAAATCAAACTCTTTGGATATCATATGCAGACCCTGGGCACCAACTACTGGAAACGATGCTACGGACAAGCCACTGAAGCTCGCCCTGCCTTCATGGATCCGAACTCTCGAATACAAGCCATTTCAACGGGATAGGCACGGAAATATGGTCCGCTGCAATCCGGATCCCCTTGTTGGAGCAGCCGGTCTCGGGATCACATGGTACTGCGCCTCACACAAAGAGAAGATGAAGTACGTCATCGACACGGTCGATCCCAATAACAACACACTGACGGTAGAGGGGTTTGTATTGGATACGATAAAGAAAACATATGACTGCGCCATATACGGCAACGTTCCTGGAAGTTGGTTGACCACTGGCGGCTGGAGAAATCCCGATCACCCCCCTCCCGGTAAGCTCTGGCGCACATTGGTAGCAGGCCGCGATGGCTATGGGGGTGCGGCGGATCCTTGGTACCCCTTGGGCTTCCAGTCGTGTGTGAAATGGAGGGGAATTCGGCACGGATTTGAGACCCAACGGCTTATCGAGGACAGCCCAAATGCTGCTATCTCTCGGCTCTTTGCGAGGGTCCTCGCGGTCGTGTGGAATCGGAGACTGTTTCGCACCGAAGGCAACTATAGAAATCTGGGAAACAGCTCAGAGCCTGCTACTCCAGTGGCTGTTACTTCGAAACCATTTAATCGGGAGCCAGCGAATATGGAAACGGAAAATGCGGATGCGCAACCGGAAAATCCCGACGGAGAGACAGAAGATGCGAATATGGAAACAGAAAATGTGCAGCCGGCGAATCTGGACGCGTTAGACCCAGAGGCATCTGATTCGGAGGCGTCCGATTCGGAAGCACCGGATTCGGATGTAGAGCCTGGCCTTTCGCGTTCCGGGCTTCTTGGACTAGCTCCAAGCAAAGCACGAAAAGGCGACCTCATCTGCATTATCTACGGGTGCAGCGTTCCGCTCATCTTGCGCCCAAAGAGGTGCACACAGAGAAGTGGCGCATCTGCGAGCTCCGATACCCACTATACAGTCATCGGCGAATGCTACGTCGACAGCATGATGGATGGAGAGGCCGTCGGCTTTCACAAGGCAGCAAAGGGATCTATTACACAGAAGTTTGTATTGGAGTAACATCAATTGGCTTAGCGTTAGTTCTGGAGGTGAAGTTTCTGAAATTTATACTGCATAGGTGGAGCATAGTATTCATGGACTGTTTAGCATAGCGCTGAGATGGTTTTATCATTCCAAGCGATATAATCCGGACGGACTTTATTTTTTAATTTTTTTTTCTTTAGAGTCCTCATGTGTCTTACATTACATATATCATACATTGTGTACATCTAAGCTTGTCATACCTCCCATCGCATACTCTTATAATTTACAGGTCTGGGCTCTTCGAAAGGCCCAGAGGGATGCTGCATGTTGGTGAACTTTCGCCGGAAAAAGTCAACGCCGTGTCCCAATTAGATGTTCTCGCACTTGATATAAAATGTCGGCACTAACAGTGAGATTTATCCCCCCACGGGAGATCAATTCCATCTAGGATATCCGGATTGGCCTGAAAGCCTTGGCTCTTGATCACATCTTGTACAAATGACAAATCTCGCTCGATGATAGTGGCTGTTTCTCCGTCGCTGGTCTTCGCATCACCCAACACTCTCGATAAGAACCGCATGAGAGCTGATAATGCTTGTACCAAAGAGTCGTCTTCGCGGTCCTTCATGGTCCTAAAAACTACGGCCAAAAGTCCGGGCGCATAGTAAGGGACGATTGCGATGTCGCCACGCAGCCCATTGACATTGAGGCCTTTGACCAGTTGTTGCTTGCTTGACGGCGGAAGCCGCTCAAACGCCTGTTTGAAGGGCTCGGCACGCTTCTTATTGCCAGCACGACCCATGACAAGAAGGCGCAAAAGAGCGCGATCCTCCTCTATCTCTATTGATAGATGATCGACACCTTTCTCTTCCAGAACCGCAGCCCTCGCTTTGAGGATACCGTCATAACAATCCCGTTCTGATAATTTCTCTTCGATAACAAATGCATCTAGAAGGTCGATTGTTGTCACGTAATCTTGGAATACCGGCTCGTTCATGCGTACACAACAGCGCGCATCCTCGTGGGCGCCAGCACCAGCAACATCAAGGAGGACGTCCATAACCCTCATTTTGTATGCTCGCCCGTGTTTCCTGAACTCTGTCAGAGAGCTCAGGCTTCCTGGGACATTCTCTGCCTGGGCGAGCTGGGCGATATTGAGCTTAGATCCCAGCTCAAGGCTCAAGAGAATGTCATCTCTGTCCTCGATTGAGATCGATTGTCCCCTCAGAGATGGTAGTAGGTCTTGTTTTGCTGCCAAATAGACCACCTCGTCGTGGTTTGAGGGAGAACTGCCGGTTTTCTCCTCAACTTCGCTATGAAGGTCGAGACTCTTTCCAATATCTCCGATTGCCATCATGATAAGCAGAACGTAAATGTCCCTTGGAAGAGGAAGTCGCTGCCGGAAGTACTTGTGCAGTCTCCCGAAAGATTTTTCTGAAAGCTTATTCTCGCCGCTTTGGCAACCCGCGAACGCGATGTAGTCGCCATCCAGCACCCATTTTAGGGCAAGCATGCTGAGGAGAGTTCTGTTGACTTCGGGAAAGTCTTCCCCATAGAGCCATTGCGAGGGTGTTTTGTTGTTCTCGCCTAGATTACCAATAGTTTGTACCTGTCCGGACTCCGTTGTATTTCTTGCACTCTTGAGATACTCGAACTCCGGTTTGAAACATTTTTCAAACAACTCAACGGCGTTCTCGGTGGTTAGCAGCAGGAATTGGTCTTGTGTTATGACGTCGAACAGTGACATATCTCCAAGCACTGGATCAATGGACTCCATCGCCGAATGGCACTCAATTAGCTAATTGATTGCGTTTCTTGCGTCTCTGTGGTACTTGAGTCGTTAGATGAAGAAGACTCTATATCTTGCTACAGCAATCGCGGTGTGAAGTGCTGCTTTGCTAGATTGTCAACTCTCTCGGTGCAATACTAATTGTGACAAGGGTCCGATTCGACAACGAAGATTATATAGGCTGATTGCTGCTTGTGGATGAGACGCAGACTTCTCTTCCGTCGTCCGCCGGATTTAGAAAAACTGTGTCGCTGTGAGAGTCTGGACAAAGACTCCTTCTCCCAAACAAATCCAATGCGGCGTAAAGGGATATTGTCTTTCACTCAGAGGACAGCGTGTCAAGAGTGATGGCTGTCTTTGATGTATGAAACAACACAGGAGGGCCTTTGTTTTAATATGACTGAAGTATTGAGCGGCTGTTTGGACTATTTTGTATTGGAAGAGATACGAGTGGCAAAAAAATGAATTCTTATGATGTAGTGTTATTGAGCATCTGAGATATCATCCTTTTAATGCAAACGGAATTCTTAAGACCGCACAGTATATATACAGTAAGACAACTGTACAAAACGCGCCCTGTTGTCAGGCGACAAAGGGTTGCCAGTTTCAGCAAGGGGGGTAATAGAGAGGCCTCGAGACCAACAGAATACGCAGTAGGGGAAAAAGCGCCTAAGGCGCAGCAGAGGAAAAGTCAGTCTTTCAGCATCTCGCTTTCCGGCGGCAGAAATTCTCACATCGTCTCTGTATGCACATTAGATATCCAAACGAAAAGTATGTCCTAGGATAGCTCTAGAATATGTACAGAGGGAATTATCGAGGCGGATTCGACATTTTACTTTCATTTTCGTTCTTTCACTTTTTTTTTTTTCATTCTTTTATGGCTAGCCATTTTACTTTGTCCCCACCGCAAAGTAATCCTCCTCAACGACGGGCGAGCAAGACGGCTTTATCCAAGTGAAAATGAATTGCTTCTTAATAGTTGGCCATGATGCAAGGACATCACTAGAAAATTATACGGTAGTTGCGAGTCATGCGAAAAGCGATGGTCCTGTGTGTTCGTAGAAACAGAACGTGAGAGAGGCCATGTGGACCTCGTCTCGCTTTCAAGGGGAGACCAGTCAGCACGCCATCCATGTCTCTTAGCCTCTCGTGATAGCAGTTGCTGATTAACATCAGCTCCAAGCCACCGGTGGCATTTGCAATTCTGCATCCGCTTCTTGTCATGCACGGGATGCGAGTGCTGAGAACAATAGCAATGCGGCAATGTCCGGTGTCACCGTCAGCTGTGCCGCATGCGCCGGCATCGTTCGAATGCTTGGTATTGTCAGCGCGCCTCTTCGTTGTCATCGGCGTTATGCTCGTAAATCGAGACAGGACGCCCATGCCAAGGCAGGCATAGAGTTTATTGGTAAGAATACGGAATTCAACGTCTGCATAGGCTTCACAGTCGCCTTTCTTGTTAACTAAGAACTTTTAGACCACAGCTACTATCTGGAAGTCGACAAACTCTTTGACAAAGAGCTGACGGCTACATGCAACCATAGACAGGCTCATAGAATCTAAAGAATGCTGAGAAGAGAATCTACCGTCGCAAGAAACATATCCGCCAGGCTGCCTCGTGAAGTAGCCTGCGCCTTCGGTTGCCGGCTAATCTAGCCTTGCAAGGATCCATGGCTATTTCTTAGTCGTCCTAAAGACTGAGCCGCAACAACCCCATATCCATGTCCGGCACGACGGGCCTGCGCAACAGTCCTCCCTCCATCATTTCCTGCCCGCCATGCTATCGTATGCACCAAGCCTCGAGAAATAGAGTCATCTTTGCTCAGTTCCTCTCAGAGGCCCAGAAAAGTGACGGCAAACGCCAAGGAGGCCGGCACGAACTGCACGTACAGGATCCTCTTGCTCGATGTGACCGCGCCGACGAGTCCTGCCACGGCCACGCAGCCTAGGAAGAAGAAGCGGATCTGCTTCTGGAACGCCGGGTCGGGGTGCAGGACGCCCCAGGCGAGGCCGGCAGCCAGAAACCCGTTATACAGGCCCATGTTGGCAGCAAGCGGCTGCGTTTTGGCGGCCAGTTCTGGCGTCAACTTGAACGCTTTGCGACCAGCTGGCGCCGTCCACAGGAACATCTCGAGAACGAGAATGTACACATGCAGGAGGCTGATAAGAGCGGTGAAGATCGTCGACGCCGAGATCATTGTGGCGGTAGAGAGCGGCTATGGTGCCGTAAAGTCTTTGTTACGGAGTGATGTTCATGACAAAAACCGAGGTTTGGAGGAAATGCCTGCGGAGGCGAGGCAAATACGTTCGTTGATCAATTGCGGAGACCAGAGCACAAATTGAAAAACTTGCTGAGGCTTACTGCTGCAGCGCTGACCGCCAAGCTTTTTCAGTGGGGTCGCTATGGTACACAACACAATGCTCGTTTAGGGCCTGGCCAGAGGCCTGCAGAGAAGCTAGCTCGCTAGGTGCCAGTGGGATGGGCCGTGCTCCGAAGGACTTGTACTCTGCCTCGGCCTCGGATCGCCGGCGGCTGGCGAGTCTCGGAAAGTCGCCTCGTCGTTTGCAAGGCCAGCCTGAGCGGTTTCCTACGTCATTGTTCAAGATGACTCATTGAATCATAGATAGAGATCTGTGAGGAATCCAGCTACTCCTAATTTTCACAGGTTTTTTAACATTCCTGGGCTGCTCTCACTGGTTCCTGAATTGCGGCGATCTATGCGTGGTCTGGATCCTGTGGCGCAACCAAGAGCCTCCTAAGGCTCTCTGTCATGAATTTTTTTTTCTCTTCTCGGAGGGGTTTTTTTAAAAAAAAAAATGAAAGGCGAGATCTCATCTAACCATTCCTCCGGGCCAGCTGAAGCACAGATCATCCAGTCTGGTTTTAGGCCATGCCGACCACGCTTATTGGTGTGGCTGCGAAGGCTCCAGCGGCCGCCTAGGGTAACACAGCCACCGTTTTGGATGCAAAACTATTCGTTAGTCTACACCAGCTTCCGATTCGAGCGCTTCAATCCAGGCGATGCGAATAGGGATTGCTCTAGAAGAGGCGAGGACAGGGCAGTGTGCTTGCATCCCTCACAGGAATGGGCGATTTCAAGTTCTCAGAGGCAAACCGCCGGCCTTCGCCCAGGAGCGGAGGGGAGTCTCGCGCAGGCTCTGCGCATGGCGAACCTGGATTCGGCCACTCTCGCGGTCGCTTTGCAGCCCATCTCGGCGCATCCAGCGGTGTGTGCATTTTTGCCTCAACCACCCAGTCGAGGGTCATCCCAATCGCGTAGTGTCGGTTTGAGGACACCGCTTATCGGTCAACCGCTCCCAGTTCGAGATGCGCACTTCCAATGGCTCCGTCTCGGCACACCATGGCGGGCTCTGAAATGACTGCGAGCTGGTCCTCCTTCAAGGCGTCTACTACAGCGATGGCGATGTCTGGCAGCTCAGTTTGCGGTTCAAATACAGTGTCTTGAACCTGATGCGCAGCGCCGCTGGGCCTACCGTTTGCTTCGGCAGCTGCTGGCTCGTGGCCAGGCCGGGCCATTTCCCGGCGTTGAACTTTTTACCTTTAGCGGCAGCCAGGACCTGTCCAAGTGGGTGAGACTGAGCGCCGAGCTCAGCGCCGTGCTGGCGCGCGCTGGCGGAGGAGTGCTTCGCGCCGGAATCTGTGCTACAGCCTGCACGGCATATGCATCCCAGAGCTCACGCAGAAGCTCCTCTCAGCAAGTGAGAAGAGGCCGCCTAGGGCAGGTAGTCAAGCAAGAACCTCAACCTTTTTTATTGACGGGCATGTGCACGGCGCAGTGCGTCTTGATAGGTATGTTGCCCTCATTGTAGACGACCCGTCTTTCGTAGCAACTGAGACGTGACAGCACCTGGAGGGCCATGAGCCGCAAATTTATATTCCGTCTGAAATAGCACGCGAGTTTTCGCTTGCGCGCCTCGGATGTGCCAGTATATTTCAGAGAGCCGGTCATGCCATCTTTAGCAATGAGAGTAGCTGAGACTAGCTTGGTCACAGCAGCTGCCAACGGCGCCTCTGAGAGATTCGATCAGGAATGCAGGTGCTTGGAAGATAGAGGCAAAGTTGCCAAAGTGCTGCAAGAGTTGAAGTTGCTTTGTCACACCCTATCTAGGTTTGACGAACCGACTACGGCTGCCTCAGGCGCTGAAATGGTTTTGCGTTGAATCATGACTCTCTTGATGAGAACAGAGAGGGACAGGAGTAAGTCCCGAAGAGAGAGAGAGATGAGATGTGGTTGACTACGGTGTAGGCATGGATGAGAATAACCGATAATGGTGCTCAGCCCCGGCGGTTAGAATCCAAAGATGCGGAGGTATACAGTGTAAAAAAATGGTACAAGCTCTGTGACGTCAGCGGCGCGACCTACTTGGCACTTTGTTACAGATTCAGGTTCATTTTTAGGCGAAGCTGTCTTTTTTGGATCAGGCTCGCAAGGCTGCTCCGGGTCAAACTGGCCTGTAGTTGAAGCAATATGTCTATTGAGGCGTAGCCACACCTGGGTGAAACACAAGTGAGCAAGGCTAAGTAGCACGTGTGCGAGTCATGTCTGCAATATTAACAGGCCAGCATTCGGATGAAACTCATATGAGTGACGAGCGTATGTTGCAGGTCAAAATGAAGGCGGATTCTTTCAACCTTGGAAGCTAAGAGACCCATTATCACAGCGGCGCCTAAGTTTTGTGACCAAGTCTAGCGGCTCCTAAACAAGTACAAATTCAGTAGTTGTAGGAGTTTGAGCCTAGCAGGCGGACGGCTAAACCTGTTGCGTCTGTTAAACCCTAGTCTACTCTTAGCAGCTAAGGGCGTCGCTACCACAGTCTCCGCACTTCCCCGCACCTAGGCGTAACGGTATCAACATGGAATGTAAGTTGGAGAGCGGAATAAGGATGAAGCAGGCGAAGAAAAAGAGGAATAATGATAATAAATTATGACAAAATAAAACATTGTAATGGACTCACCGTCGATCAAGACCCAGCTGCATGGGTCTGATAATGAGATAGAGCAAGATGATCCCTGTCAGTGTAGGACATGGGTAATTACAATGGGTATCATGATATAAGTAAAATGAAGATGCAATTCAAAGAGGGACGAATGGATAATGGCGGTGAGTTATCTAACAACCATAAGATGTTGAACCGCTTTCTGGCGATATTTGAATGTGTGTGGTGAGGGACATTTTGGCGCCATACAGTTGCACTAAACAAAAAAATGTTAGGCGAGGAAATATACCAGCAACTCGGGAGGTAAAATCGCATCGAGAGAGGAGCTCATAGAAGTAGCTAGGTTTCTGCTGCGCTACCTTTGGACTAATATAACACCACACTCCTGTTTACAGCGTGGTGTTGTTCTGAGAGGTATTACCTAGAGCTTCATCGTCTATGCTTATTTCTTTAGCGGTTAAGCACTAAATGGAAACGCTACAATGATAATATCCAGGGCTTAGTTTGCAGCTAGGTAAAATTTACAATGCAGCTAAAAGCTGCTGCTCTAATTAAAGTACGACGTAACTATGCATTTGTTGCCTTGTGTGAATTAATTCGTTTCCCATCCACTCTCTCAAGCTGTAATGGCCTGCTCATTCGATGATTTCAGACCTCCTGATTTTTGATAATCACCTTCAAATCGTTTCCAGCTGCAACCGCTTCGAAGGCGTCTTTTGCGTGCGAAAGCGGGAATGTCGCTGTGATGAGCGGCTTGAGATCCACCACGCCTCTGTCCAGCATCTCAATGGCCGAAGGAAAACAGGACGCCGTGTAGCGCGTAATACCTAGAGAATGTATAAGTATTTTTCGTTTATATTAATTGAAAGACAGATGTGAGTAAAAGGAAAACAATATATCTTTACCTCTGACGTCAAGATCTTTGTTCGTAACCGCAATAGTTGGGAAGATGTGAGTCTGAATGTGGCCAAGACCAACCTGGAGGACTAGTGATTTTGTCAGCCGCACAGTCCAAGCAGCACCGAGTGCAAGCATCTGCACCATGCAGGAACGCCATTTTATGGGACACAAACTCACAGACACCGCCCTGCTTGCAGATTGCCACACCATGTAGCATTGAATCCTGCGCGCCGCTGGCCTCGACTACGCGGTCCACGCCCTCTTCGTCTACTAGTCCCACCTGCTCCAGAATATCTTGCATGCGCTCCTGCGCAATCAACCACATCTTGTCGCCGGGCGTCTGCTCGTCGTCATGGCTGCCGTTTGCCGCTCCATTTGTCACTCCATTTGTCGCTCCGTTTGATGCTCCATTCGATGCTCCATTTGTTCCATTCTTGTCGCTCTGTCGAGGGATGGCGTCAACCTGGAAGACGTGATCAAAAATTGGGCGGCCAGTCAGCGGAGATAGGTACGACTTGGCGAAAGCAACTCGTGATGGCCTGATGTCAAAACCAATAATTTTGCGGACGGAATAGGCATGCGATACGGCAGCCGTTATGAGACCAATTGGCCCGCAGCCACTTGAGACGTGGGGTTAGCGATCAGATATCGGCAGTAGAGGTTCCCTCTTTTTTTGCTTTTGTCTTTTCTTTGCTTCTTTCTTTTCTTTTTTGGTAGGAAATTGGCGGAGAAAGGGCCTAGCGCAAGAGCTTACAAGATGGCGATGGTCTGGTGGGGTCTGATATCGGCTCGTTTACCTATTTGCACACCGATCTAGGAGCTGTCAGAAACAAGCAGAAAAGGAATAAGAACATAAATAGAAAAAAAGGAGTAAAGATGAGGACGAGGAGGAAGAAGAGCAGGGAAAATTAGAATAGAAGAGAAACAAACTTACGGCTAGTGGCTGTATGCTACCAGCGACCTCCCAGCTAAGCGACTTGGGGATGTGCGGGGCCATGTCGGCCGGCAGCGCAAAGAACCGTTGTAGGGTGCCGTGAGTGCCGGGTGCGCCGCAGTAGCGGATGTTGATGCAGATGTTGCTGCGGCCGTTTTTGCAATTGACGCAGCGGCGGCACGGCAGACCAGGCTCAACTAGATGGATAAGCAGCTTGACTAGGGCACAATTGTTAAGCGCAAAAACAACGGGGACTTACTCGCTACGTGATCGCCCGGCTTGTGGGTCGTGACGTCCGCCCCGACGGCTTCGACAATGCCGGCGGCTTCGTGGCCCATGACGGTAGGCTCCAGCATCGGCCGGCCCCCGACGCCACCTGCTAGATAAGAGTGCATGTCTGAGCCGCAGATGCCATTTGCCATGACACGCACAAGCACGCCGTCCGGCTTAAGAACCGGCAGCGGGACCGGCTCGATCTTGACGGTGCGCGTCTGGACTAGCAAGCAGGAGTGGTTAGGCGGTAAGTTGAGCATCTTGACGCGGTCTTGCCGGTCTGCTTCACCGCCTGGCGGCGCCGCGTGGCTATGGTTGTGGTTGTGGCCTTGTGTCATGTTGAGGCTGTGAGATCAAAACTTGCGGCGGCATTCAAGTCGGGACGTAGAGTTGCCACCTTACACGGAACGCTGATTACTAGGACTATTGTCGTCAAGCAGATGAGGGAAATAATAAGATGAAAGAGAGAAAGCGAAATTGAACAAATCCAACAAAAAGAAGCACGGGAATAAAAGCGAACAGTGCTCTGTGGAGGGCACGGTGAAGGCCGATCCAGCTTGCAAAGCGTTTGGTAATTTAAACTAAAAATGCTTCCAACTTGGTGACCGGTGCATTCATCTCAAAGCCAGCAGCTCTCCATCTCCACAATGCGATAAATGGTCACGCGTTTCCCAAATTTTCCTTCACCTTGGAGTTTTTTTTTTTTTTTTCCATACCTTGGCTTCTCAAGGAAGAGCTGCATTCACCGGCATGAGAACAGGGAAGACAGAGCGAGATGAAGTCGCAGGACTGAAAGGACTGAAACGGCAGCTCATGTCTGTATGCCTCGTTAAAAAGTTGCACCGAGGATTTGCTCATAGTTTATTTTTGGTCATGCGACACTATTTTCACAAGCTAGCGCATCTAGGGCGATGATGAGACCGCTCCTCCACAAGAGGGATATTCTTAACATGTTCCATGGAAAGGGGGTTAGCGCATAGCAGCGGGGCGTTTTCTCCTTGTCCTACATTCAACTGAGTGGTCCAGAACAGCTTTTAGTTTCCACTGGGCCCCCGTGCCCAGCCCCGGAGCCGGAGCTCAAGTGCTCTCTACAGCCTTTGGAGAGAGCTCACTTACGCAAGTAGAGGCTCTAAGAATCCACGTACATAGCTGGGTTAAACTATTGGCAAAAGAACTGAAGGAATTGGTGGGAAATGTAAAACCCATACAAGGGATTCGACGGTGGAGCTGCCGGTCTTGTCTTTAGAAACAGTGTGGGGGGACCTTTCAGAGCTTACCTCAGGTCATGTAGTTTACGCTCAGTTATTGCACAAAGTCATCTTTGATACTTTTTTCCGATCTCTATTATAGCTGGCTTATTCTTCATTTTGTTTTTTTTTACCCCATTGCGCCACTTATGCTGTGGCTTTCTACTCAGATCATTTACTTCAATCCGCTCCATCTCACAGTGTACTCATAACCACACTAAACTAATTCATTATTTAAATATACAGTCTTAACTAATATTACTTATTCTGTAAAGCCCGACGGATCCATGAAGCGAAGCATTGACTTGGTGGTATAACATCTGTGTTAGAAATGACTAACAATAGAATAAACTATTATTATTTGTGAAATTTTGCGCAGAGCTCTTCTCGGACACATTAAACTTCTATATAACGAGAGGCCTTTCGTTGCAATTGCTAACTACCTATATATCTAAGATCATCATGTAAAGCTTCAAGAAGCTTGGTCAATTTTGATTTAAGCTGTCCCTATCTCGTCTCCCAGTTGCACATATGTGGATACATTCGGCCACTTGGATTATAAATTACTTTGCTTACTTATAATCAACGTTTGCCGTCTCTCAGATTACAGTCTAGTACGGTTCCAGACCGGCCAGTTGCCGTGCCCGTTTTGACAAAATAGGCTGCGGGATGCGCTTCTTCGCTGCGCTAGATGTCGGATGGTCATCTGGTGGAAATCGTGGAGTGAGGCGAAGCACGGACGGGTCATGGGCAGTGCCATCACGGTTAGCAAACGCTTCAGCTCGCTTCTTTTTAGTTTCCTCGTCGACCATAGCCGAAGGCTTATAACAGACATCTTGTAGGACCGTTAGCATCACGGTCAGAAATAACTCTGGTGTCCACTAGTGTCCATAACAGGCAAACATACAAGCTGCAAAGCGGTCGTTTGTGGAAAAGGGGACGGCGCCGTAATGGACTGTGCGCGAATCCCACAGCATTAGGTCTCCTGGTTCGGCACATACTTTGGTCCACTTGCATCCTTTCTCCAGAAGCCAGTCATTCATTTCTGCATCGAGAAACTGCTGCTCCCAGGTGTTCCACCCGTTAGGACCCTTCTTGTGGTCAAAATGCTCCCAGAGCTCATTGTAAAAGGCATTGGAGCCGTCTAGAACCATCAGGCCCCCATCATCTGGCCCATTCGGTAGGAGATTCATGATGCCCTGGACACACTGAAGATTCTTGCGCAGAGGAGACTGATCAACATGGGCCCAGGGCACGAAAGCCGGGTCGGTCTTGGGCCGTCCAAGAATCGGAATGGACATGTTCACGCCATCTAGCTCTCGTCAGCAAGGTGGAAAGAATTCGTAGCATGAGAATTCCAGCTGGCTATACCGTAAGAGACAAGAAGCTCGTCTGTTCCCCAGATTGTGGCGTATTTGTCTATCAGAGATGGCTCGCTTTTCAGATCCCACACAAACTGCTCGTGGGCAACGCCATACCGGTTGTAAAGGCCGCCTCGAGTGAAGAAAGGCAGCATATCAGCCTTACGGGTTGTCAGATCAGTACGGTCATAACCGGTACCCCAGCTCTCCAGCCATGAGTACATCTTATCTGCATAGTCTAAGGCCTTTTCGCGCGAGAGCGTGCCTTTCACAACGGTCCAGCCGCGCGTGCGGAGCTCCACTACCCAGTCCGGGACCTGACGCCTTGTAAGACAAAATCCATGCCAGTAGTTTCAGTAATTTCAGAAAGCACCCACGTCTTTTGATCCAGTGGCAATCCCGTCGAGAGAGACGGGACCCACGTACGACGTCTTTGGCTCAGCGGCTGATACCTTCACTGTCTGCGCAATTGTTTGTATGGCCATGGTGTAAGATGTTGGTTCAGGTTAAAAACTATAGGAGATCTAGAAGACAAAAGATTATACAGCTTTCAAGTTAATTAAAAGCAAGTTAGCCTTCATTTTTAAACATTTTCCAACGATATAAGGAGATTCGTTGCAATGGAATATCGGAACGTAGCTCCGTCATTGCCACATTATTTTTATTTCTAGCTCTACATCCAGTAAAGCTTGTTTTTCTGCTCTTCGAGCGTGTGAACAAGTTTTGCCGTGTGTTTAACAGCACGTTTAACAGATCAATGTGAGACGGATCCGGCAAAGTATGAGTCTACTAAACCATTTAGTGCTCTTTTAGTGCTGTCTCAGCATTGTAGTACCTTATTTTTAATTAAAAAGGAAGAAGAAAACGAAAAGAAAACCGCCAAAGAAGGACAAAAATTACCTAAATCAGAGTCTACGATTCATTATTCTTAAGATTTTAGACTATTGATACATGGTTTGTTTATGCGCAGTGAACTTCACACTGTTCATCGGCTTGCCGTTGCATTGTCATGTACACTTCGAACTGGGAAAGACTCAAGAAAATGGCCAAATTGAGAAAAGATCCGTTCGGAATGGCATATCGTTAGCATTGGAAAGAGAATTTTGTGATTGTGTACCGGGCAGGCTACCCGCGGGATTGAGCGTGGAGAGCAGAGAAAGGTCAAAAAGGTCTGTCATAGCGTAATCTTGCAGGTCAGACCTGCTGTGAGAGATCGATGGAGGGCCATTGGTGTCATATGGCGTCAACAATGTTTGCATACGCGGCTGTGGTGCTTCTTGGAGCGGCCGACCTAGCTGGAAAGCAGATGACCGGGAGATTGGGACGTCTGGCATTTCATATGGTGCCCGGCTTTGCTGAAGCTGTTGCGGATTTACTGCTACGCTCGCGCTGGGTTGTATATGCGGCAGTGCCAGTAGCTGTGGTTGACCCTGTTGCAAATTTCCAGTGTTCAGAGTGCTGGGTGCGCGGTCTCTATCTGGCTGAGATCGTGCCGATGGCGATGGTGCAGTGCCGCCGGGCGAAATAAGACTCAACTGCCTCGATACTGCTACGCGTGGTAGCTCGGAAGGATCCTAGGAAAACACAGTAAATATATTGCTATGCGATAGCATGATGTTTGAAAGCAGAAATTGCCATGGGACATTATGGATTACCTCGCTGTTAACCTGTTCGCCGCCTTCGGAGCCACCACTGTCGCTGCTTACGCTCGGGCTTCTGCTCCTTTGTGTTGCCCATGTGGGTAGAAGATTTTGGCCAATGGCCGGGAATCCCGCATTCTGTTTCTGGCGAGAATCTTTGCGGATATATTTGTCGATGCGTGTGATATGAGTCCGTAAAATATCCGCCAAACCAGCCGATGTACGTCGCTTCGACTCGATCTTCTCAAGGAAGTCAGCCAGCACGTATAAAATGTTGCGGACTTGCAGATAAGACCAAGCTGGAAGAGGGTTTTGAACCACGCTTCCAAGCACATGACCAATATGCGCAAGATGATGGAGCTGCCCTAGGAGTTAGTTGTTGTAGCTGGATAGACAGCAATGCTAGGGGGGCAATCTTAGGACAGAGATCCACATACTGATATTGTGTTTATAGTATGAAAAAATGACAGAGGAATAGCGCTCAGCTCATCCAGCAACTCGCCGACAATAGCACAGCGCAGGTGGACACTAGTCTGCTCTTTTCCAACAAGCAGGAGCTTCAATGATTGTGTAGTAAGGAGAATGTTGCAAGCTATCAGATCCCAAAAATTAGATCGAGGAGAACTGTAGAGCTAGCAAAGAGCTAGAGAGATCGTATGTATAGGAAACGTTATCTAGCCTACCAATAAACCCAAGTCGATCGACTTGAGGGTCACCAGTCATAGCATTCACCGTCCGAAGCTCTGGCGGGAGGTCGTCGTATAATTGAGAAACAAGATGTAGTCCTTCTGAAACTAGAGATTTTGCTGGTCGAAGTCGCTCGAGATACGAGACAATTGGTCTCGATAAATCGGTACTGGGAGTTGGTGGACATATTCGGATCATGCTGTCCATGTGTTCGATAATTCGATAGAGGTCAGTGCAGAAATTCCAGCCCCTGAGAAACGAGACGCAATCAGATCGAAGATGGACGTTAGTTTCGGACACGTCTTCGTCATCAAACACTTCAGCTGGATATAGAACAGATATCTTGGCTTCACGCTGACGGGCCATTAAGCCATAGCTATGGGAAAGGTACTGCTCTTGTTGATATACGCCCCAGATCTAGAATGACCGAGAAATATTAGCTTCGTTGCCTTTGGACACGGCGAATGAAATAAAAATGAGAGATTAGGAAGACTTTGGTGATAAAAAAAAAAAAGAAAAAAAAAAAAGAAACGCGAATGGCTACATACGAGACGGCGCCGTTCTTGCCTCTGGCGCTCAGTCGTGCATTTCGGCCAACTGGGTTCGCTATAGAGATTGTTGCTTGCTGCAACAGTGATATAGTCGCCTAGATGCTGAATACATCGCTTCAAATTGCCATTGTGCAGAGAAGACGAGGCCAGAAAGGCCTTTGCTTTCATGTAGGAGAAGGGATCGCTGATGGCATCAGTGTCCATAGCTGTGGCAGAAACGGCCGCATCGTGGAAGTGAGAGAAGGACGGGACATCCCGCAGTTGTCCTGAGATGGTATGCAGAGCGTCAAGACTCGTTTCAAGCAGACGGCCAGAACTCATACTACATATTGCCATAGTAACAACGAAACAACCCCAGTCGGATCGGTAAATCTGCTGTTCGACTTGTGCCCGGTAAGTAGGCCAGTGGAAATATGGACGTCTGGCGCGTGGCTGTTAGTTACAATCAAACACATTCTAACCGCACTGATGTACGAACATAGTATAATAGTCGCGATGAAAGACATCGACTAAACGGCAGATCACATTCGGCTTGATAAGATCCTCATATGGGGCAAGATAGTCTATCAATGGCGCTGGGTGCTGATTGGGGGGACTAGAAGAAGCACCGACAGCAGCGGAGGTTGTTTCAATGACGTCAACTGCATGGCTACTCGAGGAAAGTGGACGAACTATATGGGCATCGACATTGGGCGATACAGCAGCCGAGGGCGGCTGATCCTCTATACCAGACGTAATAGACTGGACATGACTCTCTGTGGGCTTTTGACGAGACGGTGGTGGCTGTAGAAATTAGAAGAAGTAATTGAGTCAATAAACAGAAGAAGAAAGTGAGCAAAAGGAAAAGAGATGGCATTCAGAGACGTCTAACTGCGGCACAACTCACACCTCGACGCTTCACTGGGCGGTTATAAGTGCAGTCTACGCCCTGCCTCTCGCACCGCGCACAAATCGCGCCTTGGGTGCCGGGAGAACACTTACACACGCGTCAGCTATAGGAAATGGGAAGAGCAATAAATCAACGGCAATCAAACGCACCTTGCAGGCATGGCGGTGGCAGCGATCACAAGCACGCTAGCATTCCGAAAAAAATCCTTTAGCAAATGGGTAGAAATATGACGAGAAAAAAAAAGGACACGGCCTCTAGAGACGTGAAAGAAGGGGTTGGAGAAGAATTAAAAACGACACAGTGGTGGAGTTCCAGAGATTAGAGTAGCTACAGTGAGAAAAACCTCGGCCGGTATCCAGAACTCAAAGATGCCCACACTTACTGTCTGCCTTCTTCTCTTGCGGCTGGCCTCGTATGTTATGCGTACCACCCCTTCTGCCGGCATTGTGGACACTATGATGGGCCTTGTAGGAGGTATACATAAAACATGCAGTGTCAGGTTGGAGAGTCGAGGAGAATGCCAACGGGTACGGTTGGCTGTGCTATGTGCGGAGAAACACTGCACGACATGGACTCCGTTAGCTCATTGCGTGGTCGACGAGTTTTACCGAAAAATTCGGACTAGTCAGAACTCTTAAAGGCATCCCTAGCAGCAATAGTAAATACCGTACCCCGGCAACTTTAGTTTGCAGAGATACTAATGATTAAATCCTAGTCTCTTTTTTGTTGTCCTGGGTCCTTGAGATTTGAACACCGTCGGCCCATGCTGCATACCCTCACTAATATAGTTTGACTAAAGACTACAATGTTTGCAAATGCTGCAGCTGGTCATAGCACTGCACCATTGCACCAATACCAAAGCTAAGTTATAACAGACATTTATTTTTGTATGCTAGCTGGAAATTTGCGGAGAGCGTAGAGGTCGTCTTCAGCCCTGTGGATTCAGATATGCTCGAGGTTAATAACTGCTTCAAGTTGACTACAGGCTTATGTAGCAAAGGTGTACACTGAAGTCTTAGACCGATGTGGACAGTGTACCTCTGAACACAAAATCGTACCACATTTGCACAAAAAGATTGTAGACAGCCCTATTTGGCCATTGTTGCCGACTCTCTGCTTCTCCAATCCAAACCTATTCTTATGGCCTCTGACCTCGAGTTTAAGCGAGAACGGCAAAATACAAGTTTAGCGCGCTAGGTTTTTCCGTATAATTGGAGCAAAGATCAAAACATTGGCATCGGTTTTTTTATAGTTTTGCTGATCCTTGTATACAAATACCTTTGTTTCTTCCATCCGATTGTTTCCAACTTATTATATTAACAACTAGAACAACAAGACAATTTCATTCCATAAGCACTTTTTACGTGTCAACGTTGTCATTTCTTCTTGCAGAATGAATCAATCGCAGAACTTCGCATGCCTCTTTTCAGAAACGGCTCCAAAGCAGAACAACAATACTGCTAGGGACCGCTGATATGACTGAGAGCACAAGCGGTACTATAGCTTGCCATTGGGAACTCTGATAGTATGTAAACAGAAAGACTGGGAGAAGTAATATAGGATATAGCATAGCTACTTGCCGGATACCGGGCCGTAAGCAGAGAGACCGCCACGTCTCGCAAGAAATGTAAAGTTTTATTTGTGATTGGATTCGTCACCATTCTTCACCGCCAGCAAGGTAAGGAAAAGGGGCGAAAGATCCATTCAGCGCCTGAAACCCAACCTGCACGCATACAGCAGCGGCTATCGGTGTCAGGTGAACTGTGCGGAAGTAGGACGGGTATTCCGGTGCCGCTCCGGTGCCGCTCCGATAGCTGCACTGCTGAAAGGGGGTGCCAGTTGTACCTCCTGACGACGGCAGAGTGTAGTAATTAGATCCGACGATGGGAAGTTCGCTAACCGTAAAGACCTAGTCGATGGCAGCTGGGAGCAAACCGTGCAGCGGTGAGGTCGAGCGCAAGCAAAAAGCCTCAAATCGGTCTAGCAATGTCCCGACGCCTCCGTTCCATCGGTGGATCGAGCGCATTGTGACGCTAATCGCTATCCGCAGCTCAACAGCTCAACAGCTGTGGAGCGCTCCCACACTCACGTAAATCACATTGAAGCCGACGATCGCACACCGTTTCAGTGGCCACTGTACGGCCGTTGCGCTTCGTCCGCGTTTCGCAGAACCAAAACGCATCATATAGACACAAAATTTTACACCCAACGATGCCGTAGTGACGATGCCTTTGCACTTTCGGTGATCAGTAGTGTATACATATTGCGGCATGTTCCTAATCGACGAACAGGGCCTTCTTTTCTTTGCCTGACGTATTTCAACAAATGTTTTTGTGGTAAAAGTCACCATGCCTGAATCGAGTAGCCTGTATCCCATTGTTGAGCAGGCCGCCGTGCCCAGCCAACAACAAACAGTGAGGACCGAGGACAAGAAGAGTAGCACGGTAGCTGTCTCCGACAGGAACATGGAAGCACAACAGGATTTAGAAGCCCAGCAGACACCTGCTGAGGAACCAACAACGGCCCAGACTCCTACCGAGAGTGGCAAACATGTTCTTCAAGATCAGACAAACCTCCTGCCGACCAGGCAGCTCTTTATTGTCTTCGCTGGTCTCAGCTGCTCTCTTTTTTGTACGTTTACCATTCAAAGATTCCGTCATGATGATCTCATAACTTGATTCTGGCCCCGACTAACCTTTCAGGCTCGTTTCTTGACCAAACTATGTAAGCAGATCCTCTCTCTACTCGACTCTGGGTGTTGCCATCACCACAACTGTGACTTGATTCTCATGCGACTTCTCTTTCTTAGCATATCTACTGCCGTACCAACACTGGGCCGCGAATTCGATTCAAGCGCCATTGCGTCGTGGATCGGCACGTCTTACTTGCTGACGTCAACCATATGTCAGCCGCTGTATGGTCGTCTATCTGACATCTTTGGCCGCAAGATGGTTCTCAACGGCAGCATGGCTATCTTTCTGGTCGGGTCTGTTCTCTGTGCTGTAGCCCAAAATATGACCATGTTGATTGTTTTTCGTAAGCAATCCCCATTTCCGAATGACGTGGTCTCTTTGCGAGCCTCAGCTAAACTCTTGTTTGCCATAGGTGCCCTCCAGGGTATTGGCGGCGGCGGTATACTCACCGTGGCACAGACTATTGTCTCCGACGTTGTTACGCTGAAGCAGCGTGGCGCTTGGGAAGGCATCCTCGGTGCCGTTGTTTCTGTAGCTAATGCCATTGGACCGCTAGTTGGCGGTCTGTTTACCGAGAAAGTGTCATGGCGGTGGTGTTTTGTACGTATCAATGCCGTAAGCAACACTCACTGTGGGCTCTGTCTCTGCTAACGCAAGCCCACCGCAGTACATTAACGTCCCTCTGACCTGCATATCCATTTGCGTGGCCATCTTTGGGCTTCCGTTAAAGCACGTCTCCGGAGATATAAAGCGCAAGCTCCAGCAGATCGATTACACCGGAAGCATCCTGCTGCTGGCATCTACGGTGTTGATTCTTCTCCCGGTGTCATGGTTCGTCTCTGCTACGTATAACATATCAGTGCCCTTATTGAAATACGAGCTGACTTGTCTTAGGGGAGGATCTTTGTATGCCTGGAACTCAGCTGGAGTCCTTGCCCCTCTGGTTCTAGGAGTCGCGTTTCTCGTGCCCTTCATCTACGTAGAGATGAACGTTGCAAAATTGCCGATATTGCCACGTATGCCGAGCGGACCCCAAAGATCAAAGAGAGAGAGCTGTACGGATATCTGTTTTCCCGCATAACGCTGACAGTTGTTATTTCTGCAGTACATATTTTCAAAGATGGAACAGTCTCCGGTGTTTTATTTGGCACCTTCTGCACCGGATTTGTCTTCTACATCAACTTGTACTATGTGAGAAGAGCGATGCTCCCAGTCTTTCCCCTTCCATATTTCTTTGCCTGACCTGACCGTGTTCTTTCCACCCAGCTTCCCCAATTTTACCAAGTCGTCCGCAGCGCATCACCCATTAGCTCAGGCCTCCTGATTCTGCCTTATGTAGTGAGCCAGACTACAACGTCGCTGGTCTCGGGCCTCGTGGTGTCCAAGACGGGGAAATATGTTGGTGTGATGGTTTTTGGTTACCTCGTCTGGACCGTCAGCTGCGGCGTGCTGAGCCTCGTGTCGCCTACCATCCCCGACAGAGTCATGGTCGGCTTTCAGCTGCTGTGCGGCATCGGCGCCGGAGCAACATTCATGACGGGTCTCATTGCCGTCCAGGCCTCTCTCCCGCGCAACCAGATGGCTGTCGCCACCGGCGTGCGAAACTTCCTGCGCCTCCTCGGCGGTACGATTGGTCTCGCAATAGCAGCAGCCATCCTGAACAATAGTGTCAAGTGAGCAGCCGCCGTCAGAGACGTTAGAAAACAAGCGAGGAATGCAGCAAACTAAATGTTTCTTTCACTTCTCCCCCTATGTAGAAACGAACTCTCTGGTGTTCTTCCAGACGACATCCTCTTTTCTATTCTCTCCGATCCCACCCAAATCCGCTCCGGAACACTGGGCCTGACCGCCGATCAGGAAGAAATTGCCCTGCTTGCCTACAGTAAGTTATTTTCCGACGCATATTGAATAGATCAGAAGATGAGTGGCGGAAGAGCGAAAGTTGCTAACCTCATACTAGCCCAAGGCATTCGAAACATTTACTATTTTATCATCCCCTGCTGTGCCGTCTGCTTCTTTGTCACAGTATTTTTTGTGAGGGGCCAGAAGACACTGAAGCGCGAGGACGACGATCGGCTCAAAGCAGAAGGCAAAGCATGGGTACAACAGCGAGGCGGTGTATCGGGTTCGTGGAGAAGCAACAGCTACAAAAGCCAGAACGAGACCCAAGTGGCCGAGTTAAGAGATGTCTCGGTCGTGGAGCAGAATCCCGAGCAACAGCCATCCAGCTCCGCCATCTTTGAGAGACATGAACGATCGAACTAATCTAATCCTAGACCACAACCGTTGCTCTCGCATCAACATCTTCTACTTCTTCTTCTCTCTTTTTTTTTTTTTTTTTTTTTTTTTTTTTTTTTGTTTTTTTGGTCAAATAGATTTAATTAATACGGGGAAAATAATATAGTAGCACAAAAGTATTTAGAAGGAAAAAGGTATGCTCTTTGCGGATATCATCTCCACACAAGATCAGGGTAATCAAAATCTTATTAGAGGTACTATCGTGCTCAGTCTTCACCAGCATCTAACACAAAGCGTAAATTTAAAGGTCATGCATTTTTTTGCCCTCAATTCTCTATATTTATTGTGATCTTATACTGGCTAGCTACTCTCTGCGAAACTTGCTCTCCACTCCAGTAAGCACCTGTGACAGTACCAAGTCCACCTGGCGGTGATGTGTGCTCGCCAGCAAACCAAATGCCGCGATCTGTGCCCATACCCTCCCTGAGCGCCTCAAAATGTTGAGCGCAGTCCCCAGATCCGATGGGTTGATTGGTAAAGGATCCGTATCCCGCAGACTTGTCATTTTGCCAGTCTGTCGACAAAAATTGCGACGGCTTGCACTCGGGAGAGGCAGGGTCATAATTGGGGAGTTTTGCGTAGTATGGCCGAAAGTTGTCATCAAGGGTACGGTAGTACTCTTCGGAGCCCTGTTTCATACCTCGAACGAGCCCGGTAATGTGCCTTCCCCATTGACCATAAATGAAAAACATAATGATGGGTTGTGCGAAAGGAGCCGGCAAGCCAGAGTACGACACGATCTCCACGCGCCATTTTGCTGGATTTGTGTCTGTTGCATACTCAGGGGCGAGAAAAAGAGACTCCATAGGGAAGAGTAGATTCTGTGTCTCTGTGGTTCCCTGTTTAGACATCCCGTTCGCCTCTAAAGGTGAGTCATTCCAAAATGCTTCTGGGAACTTGATGAACACCTTGTCAAGGTTGCCGTACCCGAGGCTGTGAATAGCGTTTGATATCCGCGATGTCAAAGGCGGCGAGAAGACATCTGCGTTCCGCTTTAGCCAACCTAACGGAGCGGTAACAATTACATTTTCAAAAACCCCCTGAAAATTGTCCGCCGCTTTCACCTCGACACCGCCGGTTTGGTAATTCGATATTTGCGTGACCTCGCAGCCAAGCCGCAGTGTTGCCTTGCCGAGCACTGGAAGCATAATGCGGGCCAATATGTCTTGGAAAGTTGAAGCCATGAGCAGGTTATCTTGCAATAGTTAGTCGAGTGCGCGTCCTATCGAAGCAGCCAGGCAAGACTTGCCTCCTTCCAAGCCGGCTTCCAGCCAGAGGTTTTTGAGAGACTGCCGCTCGCACTCATCACCCATAAAGGCCCCCCACATCTCGACGATTTGGACCATCAAGTGTTTATAGTGACTCGGCCGCCCAGCCTGCGAACCTCTTTTCTCAACTTCATCGCGGAAGAAATCCATCATCTTTTCAGAGTCAGAAATCGACGCGGACTCCTTTCGGCTCTTTGCCGTGGCCATCTCCAGGATCTCCCAAACTTCGCAATACAGGCTATGTGCTAGATCACGGCTTAGCCAGTCTCCGTTTGTGCCGCAGATGGACGAAACAGCACCGCAAGCGACGGTCGTGGCTCCTACATTCTCAGCGAGAGTTACAAGCGGATTGCGTTGTGTGCCATGGACCCAGCTCGCGCCGAGGTCGACGGACATGCCGAGCTTCGAGCTGCTGTGAAGCCGGCCGCCAACACGGTCCCGCGCTTCAAGAACCGTGACCTTGAAGCCGGCATCGACAAGCAATCCTGCCGCTCGAAGCCCACTTACACCAGCTCCTATGACGCAAATCTCTCCAGAGTGAGTTTGAAGACTGTCTTGCTTAGATGGTGCTTCCTCAGACTGTACGGATTGCTCCATAGCTTGACGAAATAGCAAGACAGCTAGTACAGTGCCTCATTCAAAGCAGCAAGAGTGCTGTATGGGGAGATGGTTTTGGACGCTCTCGTGAGGAAGGCTACGGGACGGTGTTAGGAGGGATGGCGCACCATTGAATTCAGAGGGCTAGGACTACCTAAGCATACAACAGTCAAGGGCTAATTCCTCCTAAAATATGAAAATATATACAGTGTGATAAGCACAGTTTCTACAGTATCTGTACTGTTTAAGGCCTAGAGCTGCCTGATAAGTTAGAGGTGAATTCCAAATCTATCTCAATACGAATATACACTTACACACAGTACAAACGGCAAAGATATTATTTCTCATCCTAAGCCACCGCACCTTTCTCATCGCCATTCTATTGCTCTGCTCTTTTCTGATTCTTCTTTGACGTTCGCTTCTAGATCACTGCATACTAATTACACTCCCCCACGCTACAACCATGGCGACTGTTAAGTTATAAGGTACTGTTACATATGTCCAAGGGGATTGATCCTTTTTGTACTGGTACAGTGGCCTAGTGGCATCACTCAACAGCGACATTCAGCGAGCAGTCGAACATAATCGGCGTATCCCGCTACCACGCCGCGCAGGCACACGATTTACACTCTAGGCAAGATTACTTGCATAGAGTCCCAATAGTCTTCCATCTCCTCGCGCATCTGTGTCTTGGGCCTGCCGTCGCGGAGGCGAAGCTTGTCGGAAAAGACATAGCTGACCTGGAAGATGGAAGTGTTAAGACCAGAGCGTGGGCCGGAGAGGCTGAGGAAGCGGCTCAACAGGGCGCTCTGGAGCGAGAGCTCCCAGTGTACGCCTTGGCGAGGCCGCGCACAAAGGCCGCTTGCGTGAGGTTGTGCTTCTTCATGAAGGCGCGAAGCTTGTGCCGAATTTCGTCGCACGTGTCATATACCGGCACCATATCACCTTCCTCGTCGTCCAATTTAATACCGGACACGTCCATGGCCGCCTCGGCATCCAGTCGGGCCCTTCTTATCGATTGGCTTCGGCCGCGGACCCTTGAGCCCCTGTAGCTCGCGCTTCTTGAAGAAGGCAGAGCCCTGCGGGAACACCTGGGAACCTGCACCCACCATCTTGCCGTACTGCCCCATGAAGCGGTGGTAGGCCGCCGCGTTGACATCGAGTGCCTTGATGAAGTCGGCCTCCTTCATGGGCGCCAGAGTCGACAAAGTTCTTCATCTTACGCCGCGGCACTTCGCATGAGTCCGTAATGCAAGTTAAACGGTGATCGAAATCTGAGGTCTCGGGAAGCGCCTGGTAATCGTCGTCAATCGATGGTATCCGACTTGCGCTTGAGAGAGGCAACCTTGGACACAGCGGCCTTGGAGGCATTGTTGGCCTTGGAGGCATTCTTGGCCTTGTTATGAGTGGGTGGTGTGTTGACTTGGTTGGGATCTCACTCCGAGAGCGGCAGAGGCCGGTTATGGGACATGGTGCTCAAAGTATGCGCTAGATACACTTCGTTGAAAGGTTGTCGATTTGCTACGCAGGCACAACGGCGGCAATGTACATAGGCGGTGCACTTTTCTAGGGGCCCAGTGAGAAAATAAACGTCATACAACGCCACGGTCACCGCTTAGTTGCGGCCACAACAGTGTATTCAATATTACAAAAGAGAGTAATGGGCTTACCCAGCGAGCTAGAAGCATTCTTTAGCGGTCAGAGACTAATTGCATGCCCAGCAGCACAACTCTGGTCTCGAATTTTTCTTCGAGAGGATTGATGAGCTACGCAACAAGCAGAATTTCCAGCGTAACAAATCCTTCATCGGCGAGATAGCAGGCATGCTGTTATCGAGAGCATACCAAATCAAACGGGACATAGGCCCGATGGAACGCATCTGGCAAGTCATAGAGCTAGCGTTTCCGAGGATGGTATGCGAACGCTTTAGAGCCACGTATCGCGCATCCACGAGAAATAAAGAGACAGAACTTGTCGAGAGTAATTACCTAGGTGGCAAGCGAAAACATGAAAAGGTCGGGTCGATTCGCAAAGGCAAGAAGTTGAAGGCGACATTTAATGTCACGGTGACATAAAATACGTTATATCGTAGCGGGCAACCGGGGTATTACAACGCCACAACGTACTATCATATGATAGTTCAAGCTTAAAAAAACAATACAGGGCCCTCTAAAAGCTTATAATTAAGGAAGTCTTTCTCTTTTTCCCTGAAAGGTAGAAATCTGCCAGCGGTAGCAGGCGGCCGAAACGGCTCGTAATAACTTACATGAACTGCTATTCCTGTACCCCCATTGATTTACAAAACATGAATCCCTCGAATTGATCATCCAGCAAGGTTCTTTTCCACTCTACCAAGGTGCTTTGTAACAGTGTTTGTGTACAGCCGTCAAAGAAAGCTGCACGGGCGGAGCTAATCAACAGCTAGATTCAGCCCTACATTTTCTAATTGAGAATGCCGCCCACTACGGCGGTCACCACAGTGCGTTCAAACTTACAAATATAACTTCAAAGACAACTTCAAAGACAAGCGCACCAACGGCAGAGCGCCTGCAGGAGAACTTTTTTGCAGGTGCCTGAAGCTTAGCTCAGGTCCCAAAGCTGGGCCTGCTCCTTGATGTCTCGTAAGCTGCTTTGCTGTGCTATTTATCTCAAACTGCAATTTTCTTTCTTTCTAGCATTCTTTGCTTTCTCATCTTTTCTGTATTTTGTTTCTTGGAGTGGCCTCTGAGGCATACCCGTTAGCATTCCGATACACCACAATATCGGGGTCATGGTTTCGGCTTTGGATGAAAGTCATGCTGCTATTCGCTTCATGACTGTTCCATATTAGATATTGTCCAGGCGGGAAAACACCTCCAGTAGATGGCTCTTCCACGTTTTCCCCTTTGGTCGCGTAATATTCTTCGTTGGATAGAATATATTAATTAAATGCTTCAAATTATAAATCACATCACTTTTTTTTTTTTATTCCATCATCTTCTCTCTCCTTTTCTCCACCACTTTTTTCGCTTTTGGGTTTCGAAAGACGCAGATCCCTTATCGGTTCTTACCTTGTAAATCCATCCGCTATCGCCTAACGTCTCCATGCGACAACCAGCTGGTCAAAGTCGTCCTCAGTCAGCGCCGCAGGCCCAAATGAACGCAATCTGTCCTTCACGAATGTCTGGTGCATGCTGATGGCCTCAAGTCGGACTTCCCTTGCGGCGACGGCAAACCCCTCTGCTTGGAAGATGCGGCTTTGCAAAAACAGGGCGCGGGCGAGCTCTCTTTTGTGAAAACGGGAACCACGAAGAAGGTCAATCGCTTGCAACAATGGATTTCTGGTGATACGAAGGAAAAAGAAGAAAAAAAAAAGGTCAGTTAGGGAGACTGTGTTTTGGTCTCATCAAGCATGCAGAGAAACCAGTTATTTCCTTTTTTTTTGGCCGTCAAACAAACCTCAAATGATCAGTATAGCCTGCGTGAAAGTCCAGCGCAGCCAGCTTATACGCCGTGTTGGCGGCGTCCAAGTCCCGGTCGCCTCCCACGGACCGAAACTGGGCAAGGGCCCGCTGAAAGTAGCGGGCGCCTTCGTCTGTCCGGTTTTGCTTTGCAAAGGCATTGCCCAAGGCGAATAGTAAATATCCTGTTCTACATTATATGTGGCTCTCTTAGTAGTTGGTTTCTCTTTTGATTATATTCTTTCATCTCACAGAAAAAGAGGCGATGCAAGAGGCAAGGAAAAAGAAAACAGAAAGAGAAATGATATTCACCTCTTGCTCTCGCGGTCGTCCAGGCCGTACTTGGCCTCCCTGTCGCGCAGCACCTCCAGCAGCGTATCAGCAGCCGAGTGGCATCGCCCTTCGCAAAGGTCTGCCAGCGCACGGTAGTAGAGGGGGCTGTACAGCTGCAGCCGCGAGTAGCCAGCCATCCGCTTGCGCAGCTGCACCGACTCCTCGATGTGCGCCCGCGCCTCGTCGTACCGACAGTTCATCAGCAGCGTGCGCGCCGCCTCCGAGAATGCCGCCGCGATGTGCGAGTCGACCACATTCGTGTCAGCAAAGACCTGCTGCCGCAGCGCCAGCGACGCCCATGCCTTCTCTAGGGCTAGCGCGGGCTGGTTCAGGTCCGTCGCCACCGAGCTCCACGTGCCGAGCTGCGTCGCCCGGATGCGGAGGTGCGGCTCGGGCGCATCGTCCAGCACGCTCAGGGTGTGCTGCACCCACCGCAGCGCCTCGTCCATGTTGAAGCGCTGGTATTGATACCTGCCACAGCAGTGGTGCCATAGCTGTCAGTGTTGGAGGGCGGAGAGAACGGGG